>JAODPA010074746.1:10770-29153 GCA_025585075.1 Nepenthes mirabilis
AGAAAATTATATGTTAAAAATATTATTATTAATGGACATTAAATCATTGCCTCAATAGCTAGTGTTTAATTATTGTTCAGCTAGTCAATAGACAGTGGCAGGTGGGTTCAACCACCACAGGCCCCTTCTGCTCTGTTACCTGTGACGGCAACTGAATAACGGAAATACAAAAGCAAGAACACCAACGGTTACATCTCACCGGTGTATTTCTTCTCATCTGGCCATGTTCTGCTTCTTCTCAGTGACCCACACCCTATATTTATGTTCAACAGCCCCAACAGATCAACAGCAAATGATGAACCAATCTGGACCCACTGTTCTTCCCCTTGTTTCGATCCATTCGTTATCACCACAGCGAAGCCCATTTGCAGGGCCTCACAGTCTAGCGCACGTCTCGGGAAAGAGGAAAACAGAGGAGTCTGTGAATCAGCAGATTTAGCTCGTCAACAAAAAACTGAGGAAAAAGATATGATTTCCTTGCGAGGAGTTTTTCGTCATCATCTGCTCCCGAAGTTTCCTCTCGTTTTTGTGCAAACCCATTTTACAGCTTGATGAGAGAGAGAGAGAGAGAGAGAGAGAGAGAGAGAGAGAGAGAGAGAATCAGAACCTGTTGTCCTTCTCCCTTTCGTCGACACATTTTCCCTGATTTTCTCCGATCAGAAATCCGATCCTTTGTCGATTAATTTCTTTCCAGATTCTTTAATTCATTTGATGGGCGTTGTGGGTGGCTGATGGGTTGCATCGTTTCGAAGGGGGCGGCGTCGGCCTCGCCTGCTTCTAATGCTAACAACTCTGGGGAGATTCGGATAAAGAGGTCGGAGAATTCAGAATACAATGGGTCCGGGTCTCGGAAAATAAGTCATCCGCCGCGGGTAAAGAAATCGTCGGAGAATAGGAAGGAGAAGCAGCCGCCTGAGAGGGTGGGGAAGGAGAATGGTGGTGGGAAGAAACTACATACCTCTAAGAGTAGGAGCTCCGCTTCAAATTTCTCATTGAGCTTGAGATTTGGGACCTTCAAGAACCAGGTGGGTGCGGAACAACGCGCCGCTGGCTGGCCTGGCTGGCTGGCGGGGGTTGCCGGCGAAGCCATTCATGGTTGGTTGCCTCTCCGGTCTGATTCCTTCGAGAAATTGGAGAAGGTAAATAGCCAGTCATTCCCACTCTTGATTAATTCGCATATTTTTGATTTCTTCATTTATATTCTGCCCTGTTTTTAATGACGTTTCTTGAATCATGTTCTTATACATGGCGGAAATAAATTCTAGCATTGCAGTTCTTATGTATGTTTTTTCATTTCTCCACCACCTTCCTCATCTGTTTTCATGACCGCCACTAGCATCACAGAACATATGGGCACCCAAAGCCCCCCCACTGCACCACCACCTAGCCGCCGAAACTGAAGCCATTAGTCAACAAAGAGAGAGTGTTTGCATGAATGAAATGGGAGACATATATTAATTAAGAGTCATCATGTCCTATTCTATCAATGTCAACGATAGAAATTCAAGAAAAGAATTTCTATTTTCATAAAATTATGGAACATTACAAATAAGTTTAGTCGCATCTAGCTATACATAATGTGAAGACGAGAAAAAGTATTAAAACTAAATTTCTGGACAATGTCTCCATCAATCTCAGTGCCAATTCTTGAGCTTTATCAATAGCAACCCATATTAAACCCGGTGTGTTGTAACAAAACAAGATCCCAATTCCGATTGCCAAGTATATAGAATGAAATTCGTCACCAACAATTCAAGCAGAGAATCACATGAAGATTTTGCGTGGTTTAGCAGTGTGCCTACGCCCATGGGAGAAGACAATCAAGAAATTCAACTATCAAAATCAAGGAGATTGTGAGTCTATTATATCCTCTCAAACTTTCTTTTGCTACACTCACTGGGATCAAGTATAGTATGCAGATAGAATGGATGCATAACTAAGAGTGTCTTGGGATAATTTTTCGAGCATGCTTCCTCGTAGGGGTGATATTTTGTTGGGTCAGTTAGGCGTTAGGGTTTTGTGGCCCTAATCTTTCATTTTGGTGAACGAGACCAGGGCAAATGCTTTTAGTCACTTGATCTTTCCCCTCTTTGAGAAACAGGTACTTTGGCCATCTCTTGGTTAACATCACAAAAAGCCCTAGCAGCTGCAACATTCCGGGTAGGAAGGCTGCTCTGGAAGCCAGTGGCTAAATGATTGAACCATCATGCCTTATATATCGACTTAGGTTTTGGCCACTCTCTAATAGCCTTAACCTTTTCAAGGTCTGAAGCCATACTATGCACAAAAACAATTAAACCTAAGAAAAAAATTTGTGGCAACATGTTCTACACTTTTTTCTCGATAATGACAAGATTACGTTTAGGGGAAGAATCCAAGCTAGTTCCACCATTAGCAAGAATTTTGTTATTAGTGAATGAAAGAATGTGACCAAAAAGAGATATATCTATGAATCCATTTGCGAGTAAGTCAAGAACAAGAAAACTAAGAGCTATATGTTCGAATTTTATTCCTATAGCTGAAGAGAAAGCTCTTTTACCTTTCATTCTTAGTGAAACCTTTATTTCATCCATGTATGGCCATTTTATATCAATAAGGAAATCTTGCCTATCATTCATCTTTTGCCCGGCATCTAATTACTTCATAAATAGTACCAACAAGACATTGAATTAGCATTTTGCTCACGTCATCAAATTGTCACATTTCTAGTCCGGAAATCCAATTTAAAGTTCTTTAATTTATAGTTAAGTCATCTTTTAATTCTTAAGACTTAAAATTCAGTTGTTAATCGCTGTCACTCCTATTCTCTTAGCAAAGCCCTGCATCTAATTACTTCATAAATAGTACCCACAAGACATTAAATTAGTGTTTTGCTCATTTCATCGAATTGTCACATTCTTGGTCCCAAAATCCAATTGATAGTTCCTTAATCCATAATTAAGTCATCTTTTAATTCTTAAGGCTTAAAATTCAGTTGTTTATTCTATCAATTTAAACTCAAACCGATACAGGGGCGCGAACCTGCACCAAAAACCGTTAAACGACCCATATAACATTTGAAAATTATATTACGGGACCAAAAAACCACGCTTGAAAGTCATCAAATATTGACAAGTGTATGACTTCAAATCATTTGGTGGAAAAAATATCTCAAATTAAAAATCAGAGTATCAAAACTAAACTTCCAAAAATACTGAAATCAAACTTAAACATAACCATCCTAATATCATCATCAGCCAGTGGCCGAAAACAAACATCAATTGAAATAAAAATAAAATGTAAACCGATACATCAACTAGCAGCTACAATTTTTGTTTAATTCATTTATATTGACATCAATACATTAAAGCATTCCAACCCCTAAAAATTTGATTAAATGAATAGTTTGTATTTTGACTCCGATTCCTGCAAGATAATTCAAGCCCTCTAATCTGAAAGGTTAGCAAAAATTAATATAAGAATAAGTTACTTAGTAAGGCATATATATAATTTTATATATAGATATATATTAACGAAATATGTTGGAATTATACTATAATCGAAAATTCAAAAAGTCGATAATATCACTTTTAGATAATTGATGCAAAAGTTGCATACTAATAATCAACTTGTGTCCAAATTTGTACATTAATATAAACCATGCCTAACATGTGAAAAGGATCAAAGATCGGCAATGACATTACTAATAAAAGACGAATACAAAGCATGGATTATAATTGTTTCCATATAGCCAAAGGTTATATACTACTATTTAAAATTCACAGATGAGTTGCCTATATATAACTCTATAGATAGAGTCGAATACCACTTTTTTAACCTGTAGATGACAGGTTCATTCTTCAATTTACTAATAATATATTAGGATATGCTAGAATATATTTTACCAATTCTTTANTACATATGGTCACGGAATATGCCAATAAGACAAATGTCTCTAACAAAGACATTGGGTGCTTCCATTGTGGTAAGAAAAACCACATGAACTGGGATTGCTTCAACAGAAAGAATGATGAGGTTGGTAGCTAACGACAAGAGAGGAGGGATTATGATGGAAATACTCAAACCTCTATCACTACGTGAGGAGGCCTTCTAGTCGTCCATGCGGGGAAGATACAAAGCTTTATGAGCCACGAGATGAGTTGGGTGATCAATAGTAGTTACTCACATCATCCGACATCGAGAAAGTCTCTTTTCACCTCCTATATTCCTTAGAACTATGAGGTATTGAAGATGGGCAATGATGGCTGTCGCGTTTCAAATCCCGATCCTATAATTAATATTTAACAAATTATTAATTAATCTATTTACCATTTAATAATATATAGATGCAAATTTCACGTTGATACCTCGACCGACCATAAAAAAAATAAATTAAATTATACACAGGATCCAAATAAGTGTCACGTCTCTTGTGGCTCTGACACCGGCTCAAATTTGACATCAGATCTTATGTAAGGAACTAATGCCTATCATCAATAATCAAAGTAATATAATCTGCGAAAAATAAAACCACAAAACAAAACCTTTTAATTACTATCGACAATTTAAATCCACATTCGTCTAACATAGACATACATCATTAGAATAACTTAGAACATTGATGAAATTGTCCGAAATCTAACTCAACTGAAATACATCATCTATTTACATTCTAAAGTTGTCTAGAAATAAATATAACATACTAAAACTATCTAAAACCATAATGCAACATTAAACATTTCATAAACTCTGACTATAATCTCTTTAAACATAATAGTTCTTCATTTTTGTTCATCCGACAAGTATTCGTACACCTCATTTGAAGGGGGTTAGTAAAACTAGAGTAAGGGGTGATACAAAAGCTTAGAAAGGTATATAATTAATTAAATGATCATATGCAATTTGCATTTAAAACATATCGGAAGGACAATGGATCATGATCTAATGCAATTAAATGAATTTCCATAATTCTTTTTCAGGAAATTTAGATTATAATTTGCAAAATTCTTTTCATGTTCTTGTTCATTCCTTATCGTCAAAACATGCAAAAATCTAATTTTCTTAGGGATCATGGGCCAGTAGACCTTACCGACTAAAGGAGCGGATAATCGAGATCCAGATTATATTTGTTTCTACATAATCAAAGGCCATATGCTATTATTCAAAACTCGTAAGTGAGTCGTCATATATATAACTCTATAAACGAGGCCAAACGCTACTTCTCACCTACAAATGATAGGTTCAAACTTCGATGTACCATTATAAGATACTAAGGTATGCTATAATATATTACTCACTGAAATTTAATTATGGTTTAATATATATTCTTAGAAAACTCTATACTTTTCTTCATAATTCATAATTTTTACATCCTAGAAAATAGCTCATATTCCTTTTTATAATTGTAAAGTTTTTCGCATAATTCCATAATTTCTTAGCTTAAAATATTGAATTATAATGTCCTTAATCATGATGAACCATTCTTAGCAATTTATTGCAGAAAATTTAGTAAAAACAGTGCAGGTAATCAGCTTCATTTGAATATTGCTAGAAATTTTGTTTGTGTATATGGATGCAGAGGAACTATGTATGTTTCTAAAACATATACTTTACAGTTTTCAGACATGCAAGAAGGTTCTTCACGAATTTAAGCATAGAGGAACAAAATATAATGTTTTTAGTGCATGCATGTTGATTACATTGCAAAAAATAGCTATAATATCCCATATATAGGAACTTAGGCATGAATTTCATACATTTTTTCAACAAAATGAAGAGAAATTTGCATGCATACTAAACAATATTATCATAGCTTCGAAAATCATGACATGTATAAGTATTAGAATAAAAAATGCTAAAGGAATTCAGCAAAGAACAATAACAAGAGAACAAAGCTTAGAATGCACTTGTCTTAGCATGATTTTTACCAAATTCTAACTTTGATCAACTTAATTTGAAGTTCCTTGGCTTTCTCTCTCTCCTTTTCTCTCTTCTTCTCGTTTGCTTTCCTCTCTTCTCTCAAATTGCCTAAAGAAATGACAGAAAATGAGCTGGAGGTCCCTTTATATACTGAGTGGCACTCGAGCGTCACTTGGGTGTGCGTCGGGTGTCATGCTATTGGATTGCAGCGCTCGAGCGTGTAGTTACTACAACAGTGTGCTCAAGTATCTCTTCGGTATATCTCAGGCACTGACTCTACGGCTTTTGGTGCTTAGGTACGAGTCGAGCATCCCTTAGGTGCTGAATTATTTGATCTAATTTTAACTTTTTAACCCAATTTTCTACATTATTTAACCTCAATTTTAATTATATTAACTTAATCAATCAGAATTATCATAAATTAAGGACTCGGGCCTTACAATGGTTTATCAAGAATAGTTGGCATCAATGACGTTAGTTTGCGGATAAGTAATAGGATGAAGCTTGTATTTAGGGGCATGCAACATACCCCAAATATATGGTTGAATGTAATTTTAACCAGAAAACTTGACAAGGAAGGCATTTGCACGGTGTTTGAAAAAGCTAGTGGAAACTCTCCAAATGTATCTTGATTGTGGCAAGAGGAAGCAAATGTTCAAATTGGTACTTGATAAAGGTCTTGGTTGCCAAGGGTGATACCAAGATAATTAATGGGGACATTGGTCCATGTAGTGGGAAGAAAAGGCCAAGGAGAAGTGCAAGGAGGAATAACTATACCATAAAAAAGAAGTCGAAGGGGAATAGAAACATTATAGGCTCAATGGAGTAGAAAAGGGAGTCATTCAAATTTGTGGAGACTGATGCCGAGATCCCCGTGGAAGGAAAGTTGTCAAAGGATAAGAGATGATACTCATCGGTAAAGGTTAGGGTCCCCTTAAAATCATGAGAGGAGATTTGTTGGATATTGGATCACTCATTTGTAGGTATTATAACAAAAGAATGGGTCATTTGAAGGATGCGCATGTTCACGCATGAAACTTGTTTGGAGAAGTTAAGCAACGTGTAATGTTTGTGCGAGGGTTAGCTGAGGGTTGTCCAAGTAATAAACGATGCTGAAAGGTTATGCGATATTCATATGAGAGTTGGTCAATAATCAGTTGATGCTCAACTGAGGGGCACATAATAGGTGTTCGAAGAGAGCATGTGTGCTGCTTGCTTAGAGGTATAGCCCCTAAGAAACGCGTATACGAGGTATGTCCAGAAATTTTGCGACTGATGCATGCATGATGGGCACTCATGTACCGTTTATCCAATGAGTTTGCGCTTAATATGTGCCCGACAGGCACTCGTACATTGACACTGCTATAAAGTCACACCTAATATGATTTTAGGATATCCGAAATCATTTTGCAATACAATAAGTGCCACACAAAGAGCGAAAATAGAGAAAGTGAGAAGAAGAAGAGGTTCAGCATCCGATTAAAATCCGATTTGAGTTACATTCTTCGCCAAAACTGGACACGTTGTTCTAGTATTGTTTTTAAGGGTGTATTACCATTTGATTGTTCATTTCTCTTAGTGTAATTTTTTCTTGTTGGTTGATAAGTGTATTTAAATTGTGTTCAACTAGTCATTCATTCGGGTAATAGTGAAGGGATTTTGGAATGTATTATTTTTGTAACCGTCACTATCTTTATAGTAGATTTATTCGGAAAGTATCTTGTAATTTTTCTCATGGTTTAAAAGGGTTTTCCATATTAAAAATCGATATATATCATTGTATTCATTGTACTCAAGTGTTTGGTAGTTGATATTTGACAGGGATTCAGATTTATTCCGCTATGTCAATTGTGCGTGTTTTGGTTGAATCCTAACAGTTATCATGAGCCTCTTTTAAACCTTTTATCCAAAAGTCTTAATGTTGGTTGGTGAAGCCCCTACCATTTCCATTATTCTTGGTTTGCCCCCTTACTGATTGATAGCTATTTACTACTCAATATTTCTCTTCACATTTATTTGCCAATACCCTAAATCTCACTCACTAGTTCCCTATGTGGTAGTAGTTACAGGGGAATAAAGAAATAATAAACTCTTTTTACTCTCAAAAAATGCCTCACACCGAGGACAATACAATAAGAGAATTTGTTTTCTCTTCACAGTTTTTGCTCCTTCTTTGGCCCTGCAAAATCAATCGACCACTTCTCTCTTTTCATAGAAGGTTAAGTCAACCAGGGCTTCCCCTATAAGCTTAACCAGGCTTCTTTTGTAGGCCTTATTAAAGTGTGCTTTATACATGGGCAAGGTAGTTAACAAGTATATCAAACAAATCTCCACCTAGACTTGAATTTTCAAGCATCAGCGTATAGAACTTCTTCAAATTGCCTTCACCAAACCCATTAAACCAAATCTTAAAAACTATAAATGCCAATCAAGTTTACCAATACTTGAAGTCTTGAACTTGACTGTAGGGATATGCTTTGTCATCATCTCCATATGATTCTCAGCTGTAAATGCCAATCAAATTTCAACTTAAATGATACCTTAGATCTCATCTTCCTGCTAAAATGATATCTGATGTCTCTGTGTTTGGTGCTTTTATAGTACATCTGGTATTTGGTTAACGGTATGGAGATCTGACTTTCACAATTTATAATAATAGGTTCATTCTGTAAACCCATACCACCAACCTAAAATCTCAACCATAATACTTCCTTCACTACCTCTGCAGTTGCAATATACTCTGCTTCCGTGTAGACAAGGGAATGTTGGATTGCATTTTTGCTTTCTAACTGATGGCACAACTAGTAAGTGGGAAACATCAACTATTAGGGACAGATCACCTGCATAATGGCAATCCACAAAACCAGCAACACTAACATTAGAGTTTGCAACTTCATCATGAATCAAGTGAGCATGTGTAGTGCCTTTAAGATTCCTAAGGATGCATTCCACTACTTCCTAATGAGATAATTTTCAGGATTTTTCATAAAATTGCTAAAAAGAGTAACATGTGAAGTGTTAGGCCTGGTACAAGCCGTAACATACCTGGTGCTACCAACTACACTTGCGTAAGGAACCCGTGACTTGTGCTTCTCATCCTAAAATCAATGGTGACAATACTGGTGATAACCTGAAATAGGCTGCAAGTGGAGAGTACTAACTAGCTTACAGTTCATACCAGGGCACTCCAACACTCTCCATGTACTTTCTATGTGCCAAGCGCATTCTGCGTGCCCTTCTATCCTGGAAATCTCTTTCCTAAGACTCTCTTGGTTGCACCCGAATTATTCATCTCAACACACCACAACTACACTTTCAAATCATTTTGTAGTACGTCTTTGGCTACAATCAACATGTCATCCGATATGCAATAAGTACATGATTAAACCACTTCAGAGCTTCCTATGATACCCAAAACTATCATAATTCCTATAGTAACCATGCTCAAGCATGAACCTTCTATACCACTACCTAGGAAACTTCCAATCCATAAGAATTTTTTAGTGGGCACACAGTCTAACTTACCCTCAACCATGAAATGCCGGCTGATGCATGCAAATCACCTTCTCATGCCCATTATGAAGAAAGTTATCTTGACATCTCGCTGTTCAAGCTCCAAGTCAAGCAAGGCAACCAACACAAGCAATGCACAAATAGAACTGTGCTTCATGAGAGGAGAAACACTTCATTGAAATCAAAACCTTCCTCTTGAAAAAAGCTCATAGCAAATAACCATGCCTTACACGTTGCATCTTCAGCTTCTCTTCAAAAGGAAACCGAAGTCTTCATGCAAGCTCTGAAGTTTAAACTTCTAACTACACCTGCTCACTAATATGTCAGCCTTTATCAACATGAACAGACTTGTTCTCATTGCGGACATAGCAGACTCATCAATGGTCACATCCATACACATAAGAAATTTAGGTGATTTTTTATCAGAACACCATAGCCTGTATCCCTTTATACACCTGATGCATAACCTGGAAGTAAGAATTTTTCACCCTCAGTTCTAAGTTTATCAATTTTTACATATGCAAAAGCTTGGCAACCAGAAACTCTTAATTAAGTAATCAACAGGAAAGCCAAATTATACCTCTACAGGAGAATTCAACTCAATTGCAATTGATTGAGACTTATTCACCAAGTAGTAAGCCATATAGACAGCTTTTTCCCAAAAGTCCTTAAACAAAAATCAACATATGAGAGCATATCGTGTGCTCGCTCCAATAGTGTGCTATCTATTGGTCTACAACTCCCTTCTGCTGTGGCTTAATCCTGACAGTGTCATGTTTAGCAATTTTCTCAATCTTGCATGACACATCAAACTTAACTGAACAGAATTCTCAACCATTATCTGTTTTCAAACTCTTGATGTGCTTACCGGTCTTCTTTTCCAATCAAGGCTTTCCACTGCTCAAAGGCTGTGAAGATATTTTTCTTGCATTTCAGAAAATACCCAATGCTTTCCTAGAATAGTCATCAATAAAAAAGCCAACAGATACTATACTCCCTCCTTAGATTGGATTGGAATGGGACACCCCAAATCTGACTGAATGTTGTCTTCTATATGTTTGGTCCTTTGAATAATTGCACTGAATTTCATACGGTATTGTTTTTCATAAACACAGTGCTCATAGAAATGCAATTTTCCAATTTTCTGACCACACAGTCGTCCTCTTTACTCAACTATGTTATGCTTCTCTCACTCATATGCCCCAATACCATCTGCCATAACTTAGTAGAAATACTCTCTGAATCAACTGATGAAGACATGTTCCTTGAAGATAGTAAAGACCATTAACCCGCTTTCCTTTCACGCACAACTGAGGCACCCTGTGAAACTTTCAATGACTCCACCTTCAGCTGAATATCAATAGCAATGACAGTCAAGAAGTTATTAGGTTCTTTTTTTCTTTAAGTTATGGAACATGTGGAGTCTCCAATGTCAAAGAATACTGTCATGCATCTTAATTCATATTGTTCCCATGCGAGCAACTGCAAGTACCTTATTGTGACCCAATAGAACTTTACCCCTACTGGCTTCTAAGTACGTGGAAAATCAATTTATGTTAAGACACATATGTACAAGCTTAAACAAGAATCCACTTGTCACCTGAACTATTGACAGATTTTCCTAGAACCTCACCCTCAGTATCATCAAAACTCCTCCACTAGGGGGATTTGTTGTAATGTATCTAAGGATTCATCATTTTTGTTCTTCCCCGTATCTTTCCAACTCAGCTAATTTTTTTCTAATGTGCCCAATCTTATGATAGCGGAAGCATCTCACCTTTTTTTAAGACTTCTATTTCGATCTAGATCTCCCTTTACTACTAGACCCTTGTCATGTGCTCTTCCTCTCACAAGCAAACCCTCTACTTGATCCTCAACATGATTTTCAACCATCTGCTTTTTAGCATTTTAGAGTTCAAGGACTCCTTAACATCTTTCAATGACTTACTCGTTCAACCATACAACATTGTATCACTGAATTGTTCATATGATGGAGGTAATTTCACGACAACATCATAAATTGTTCTTCCACTTCAAGTTTCATGTCAACATTTTTTTGATCTCTAATTATTTCGTTGAACCCATCAACAAATTCTTTAATGGGCTTACTTTCTTTCATTAGCAAAGGGCACAGCTGTTGTTTCAAATACAACCGGTTTGCCAGTGATTGGGACTCAATGCATTATTGATGTTGAATGAGGCACAAATCATTTGCTTGCTAAGAAGTAATATCTTTATGTCTATGTTCCTCCTGGAGGTCAACTTTCAACTCAATGATCTACCTTCCAGATAAACCTGTTTCTGTTTGGGCAATACTTTTGATATCTAATGTTGGTTTAGTTTGAGGTGAAGTGTTGTTTCTCTCTGAGTCATTTTTTATTAAATAGTAATATGTCTCTCTCACTGATTTTTTTTTTCTTTTTTCGGTAAAATGCGTGATATTCTATTATCATCTACCGCCTCCTTAATAAATAGAATATGTCCCACAAGGATTTTGCTGAAATTTGACTGCATATATAGATTGGACAAGGTACATACAGCAGTGTCTTCCGGGCGCGTGAGAATGCAACTGGAAGGATTGTTGCTTTGAAGAAAGTGAGGTTCGACAATTTTCATCCAGAGAGTGTCAGATTTATGGCAAGGGAAATAACAATTCTCCGACGGCTTGACCATCCGAATATAATGAAGTTGCATGGTTTAATTACTTCCCAACTATCTAGCAGCATATATCTTGTTTTTGATTACATGGAGCACGATCTTTCTGGACTCATCTCATGTCCTGATATCAAGTTCACCGGATCACAGGTTTGTTTTGTATTCATTGATTTGCAGCCCATAATTATTACTGCAAACCTGACACACTGACATTTTTAATGAAGTCTAAAAAAAAAATTGTTGCTTTTGGTCTGTAGATCAAGTGTTTTATGCAGCAGCTATTGTACGGTCTTGATTACTGCCATAGCCGAGGTGTAATGCATAGAGACATAAAAACCTCAAATATATTGTTGCACAATGGAGTCTTGAAATTGGCTGATTTTGGTCTGGCAAATTTCATAAGCACAAGGTACAGGCAACCACTTACCAGTCGTGTAGTGACACTGTGGTATCGTCCTCCTGAACTTCTGTTAGGCTCGACAAACTATGGCGCATATGTGGACCTCTGGAGTGTGGGTTGTGTATTTGCCGAACTTCTCATTGGGAAGCCCATCCTTAAGGGGAAAACTGAGGTGATCACTCCTAGTCTGCATTCCATTTACTCTGTTATTACAGTCGTTTTTTTTAAAGGAAAAATCTTGATATTCAATTCTTATATGTAATCCCCAGAGTAAGACTAACTAGCCCAACAGCTTAAACTCGAGCCTGAAAATGGAACAGTTCTTGTTAGTTGCAAGGCCATCTTCTTCTTATAAAGGAACTCAAAATCATCACATATCCAAGTGAGGCTGGGTGTCATATATTGTGTGTTGTTCTATTCTGTAACTCGTTGCTAAGCTACTTCTTTAGAGTTGGAGAATGATATGTCACTTTACTACAATTATGATCTGGGAGGCACGGATAGTCTTTTGGGTTCAAAATGTCAGTATTTGACATGTGTTGGATACGCTCTGACACGTTTTAATTTATTTTTTTTGTCCGACATATTCTGGACACATCCTGACATATTTTTGACACATTCCGGACACGTCTTGACATATTTTGGACGTGTTTTGAATTCTTTGAATAATTTTATAATTTTTTAAAAAATCGTGGACTATTTTATAAATTTTAAAAAAATGTAGGTTGTTTTATAATTTTAAAAAATTAAAGCAGTATCTTTCTTTTTTATTTCTGTCAATAATCTCCACTCTTTAAGAATATTAGTCAAGAGAAACTTATTCTTTCGTGGTAGGCGACGTTTTTTTTTTACCAGATTTTTATAGAAAATAGAGTCAAGATTTGAGAAAGATGAGACGAATATAGAAGTAAAATAAATAGAGGCAATAACACAACTGATTTTTTGTGGTACAAAGATATAATTTTTTTCATTATAAATGAAGGTGATAAACCCACAAATTAAGTATAAAATAATAGTATTTATCAATTAAAAAATTATAAATTATAATTTTAGTTTATGTGTCACAAACGTATCGTGTCTTTAATTTTTATAAAATAGTATGTCGGCGCGTCGGTGTCGTGTTGTGTCTGTGTCCCATATCAGTATACGTATTTCATAGATTGTGACTACAAAAGTGATTTGTTCATTTTCTGTAAAATTATATATGTTATTAAACGAAGAAAATAAATTAATATAGAAAAGAAGTTGTGAAATTAAAGTCCTAAAATGGCATAACAGTTGTTACCATCACCGTTGCTCATCTTAATTCCGATTTATACCCTCCTCATGACAAAAAGATATTTTCCAAAAGTTATTTTTTAAAAAATGTTGTTGGATGATATGACAAATAAAGTTCAACTATTAAGGAGTGGGTTGGAAAAATAACTATTTTAAAAATCTCCCAAAAATATTATTTAATTGGTATAGATAATCAGTATGGATATTTTAATTTGTCATATGAATTGTAACAGTTATCTAAATTTAGAATAATAATATAGACAATCTAATTTGGATATTTTAAAGAAACAATTTAATGCAGGTAGTCTTAGTTCTACACCGCATTATTGTCTAAATGTCTCCCAATATGTGACATCATAATAGCCTTGAAGATGATGCGGTGAAGTTGAAATGTACTTGTTGGAATATTGCTGTGTGTGGAAATAGTGATGAATAAGACTAGCTTGGCCCTATGGCTGAATGTGCAAAAAATTTTTCATTAATTTAGATGGGTAAGATCTGCAGATGTCCTTCAATAATTGTCAGAATTTTCAGTGTTCCTATGGTTTACCTTTATTAATTGATTACTTCCACAGGTTGAGCAACTGCACAAAATCTTCAAGCTTTGTGGCTCACCATTAGAGGAGTTTTGGAAAAAATCGAAGTTGCCTCATGCAACCATGTTTAAACCCCAGGCTCCATATGAAAGCTCCCTTCGTGAAAGATGTAAAGGTTTCCCAGAACCTGCAGTTAACCTACTAGAAACTCTTTTGTCTATCGAGCCAGAGAATCGGAGGACTGCTGCCACTGCCCTCAGGTCTGAGGTAAATTTCATTTTCCTTAAAGAGTAATATAGGCTGTGTTTGTTTGCAGGTATAGAAGGAACATTTGGATTGAAGAATTCAAGAGGTTTGGTTGGCTACTTCAAGTAGGTATAAGATTTTACGATAGGAAACTCAAGCAACATAGGTTAATCCCCCCTGAAGTTAGGGTATTTGATTCGCACATTCATGAAATCAGTCCATGGAGTATTTCTGCAACCCCAGCCCTGAACCCAAAATTCCTAACCCTAAACAAAATCTTTAAACCCTGAATTCTTAACCCTATTATCAAAAAGCTGAACTTTGACCCTTTTACCCTGAATCTTGAAACCTAAACCCTAAATCCTAACCCTAAAACCATGAAGGCTTAACCTTGAATTCTTAATGCGGAAGCATTATCCATGACACCTAAACCTTTAACCGTTGAACACTTAACACTTGACGCACTGAACCTTAAACCACTAAACAAATAAGCCATGAACCCTTGACGCACTGAACCTTAAATCACTAAACAAATAAGCCATGAACCCTTAATCCTTAATCCTGATCTCTAAACAATGAACCCTTAATGCTAAACCCTAAACCCTAAATNCCCTAAACCATTAACTCTAAACAATGAACCTTGAATCACTAAACCATGAACCCTGAACCATGAGCCTTAATCGCCAAACCCCTAAATCACTAAACCTCTAAATTGTGAATTTATAACCCTTAACCCTTATAACTGACTCCTTAAACCATAATGTTTAACCCAGAACCAAGAACCCTAATCACTAAACCCTAAACCACTAAGCTCCACACCCTTGAATGCGAGAACTACTTAAACTCTATTGCAGTCTCGGTATTTGAATATCCCGATGCATTAATATTGGAATGTGAGGAATTGAAGTGAGAACTGGGGAACGGCAATCTCATTTCCCGTAATTTAATTTTCATGTCAAACAAATGCAATTTAAATGTAAAAATGTCCAATTGTTATGCCAGAAGTATCATAATGTTTTTTAGATTTTGCATTTTAGTATTTTTTCTTGCATGAGTGTTTTAAATGGTCATGGTATATATCTAATGCTACACAAAATTAGTACTATTGAATCATTTACTATGTGACAACTGATGAAGGATGACCTACCTAGTCTTTCTTTTCCTTTATCTAAGATTATTTGCTCGTGTGTTGACATTTTATCTCTTTGCAGTACTTTACAACAATGCCTTATGCATGTGACCCAGAAAGCTTGCCAAAGTACCCACCTAGTAAAGAGATTGATGCAAAGAGTAGGGAGGAAGCACGCAGGTACAGCATCATTTTGTTTTGTTTTGCTGCCTGTTAGAGCTATGACAACTTCAATTTCCCTATAGTCTCTTTGCGTTTCTCAATTCATTTATAACAATTACAAGAAAAACTATACATCACACTCTCGACTTTGGTTTTCAGTCATCAAATGTCCATCTGTGGAATATGGTGTTTCTTGTATGAAAGCAATCTGCTCTCATGCATAGAAGAAAAAGAGGACACAATCAAAACAACTAGTCTGACTGACTTAGCCCTGTAATTTCAGGAAAAAGACAGGACGAGTTCAAGATTCATCATCATCAAGAGTGCCAAGGCGGGTGCACAAAGGTTTGCCAGAGCCAAGCAGTGTCAGCATGTTGGGACGACCAGAGGTCCACTCTCCATGACTGTGTGCACGAAAGAAAAGATAAGAGCAGTTTACGTGATGTCCATTAGTGTTTTAATTCGTCTGTTTGCAGGAACCTCAAATCAGTAGAAAGCACGCTCAAAGAAATGGTCGTATTGCACTCGTTTCTCAACTGAAAAAGGGTGGTGATAATGAGAGGGTACCAATAGATATGAGGTCAGATGTCTCACACGTGACTAATGCATCTCAAGGAGACATTATCTTTGGAGGCCTGCCTCTGCAGTCGTGCAGCTTTGCAGGGACCCAAAGGAAAACCAAAGATGTGGCCTTTACAGGAGCAAGTATTAGGGCTAGCATAAAGAGTATCAATTCTAGTGTATACCCATCAATTTTAGTCAATGCAAACAATACACGACCTGAGGAAAGTGATGATATTGAGGCGGCTTGGACCAAAGATCTTGCATCATTCAGTCAAAAACAGGCACAATTGCATGAGGTAGATTCTAATGAAATGTCAGAAATGAATTCGCATGACTTATATGCCTCGTAATTTCAAAAAGAAGAAATCGTTACTTCAAAAAGTATCATGGTAAGAAATTTGGCTATAAACGATGTTCCAAATTTTTTTAACCACATGGATTAGCCAGTTATGGGGAATGTGTGCATCACTTTGTGAGAATAGGTAATCACAGAAATTGAAGCCTTTAAATGTTGAAAAAGGAAAGAAAAAATTGTGAACCTGATGCCTTCTTTCAATATTGCTAATAGTGATGACATGCTATTAACTAAAACAAGTGTCAAAAAAGTGAGCATAAAAAAGGTGCCTGGTGCAGAAAGCTTTCACTGTTGGATCTATGAGTGTCTAGCGACATCATATATTACATTATAGAGAGCCATCAAGTCTCAACCTATATACCATGCTATGGCACAATAATTAGGGTCCTGTCTTCCTTGTAGATTCAAGGCCCTTTGAATACAAAGGGACCTTCATATCATAATAAATCAATCTTAGTATTACGTTAAAATTTATTCGAAAGACTCTTAGAACTTGATTTAAAATGAATAATATATGTGGACTTTTCCTCATAATAATTTCAAAAAAATAGTTAAAATCAACATTTTAATCCTTTAGAGCTAAAGAAAATTTATTTGCATGTGAGCAATTTGTATTTAAGCTACTCTCTCTCTGAGGCAGAAAACTCCCCATGGTTTTACAGAGTATCTAGTTAGAAGTTTTATCCAATTTGGAGCATTGTTATTTGCACTTGCTCTGCATATGTGGTGTCATGTCTTCATTGTTGATTGATTAATGACCAGGATCGAAGAGAATGACGAGGAGCAGTGACAGACCCTTTTGTCACGCTCGGCAAATATCGTTTTTGTACATGAGGCAGAACGGCATTGCAAAAAGGAGAACTGAACTCAAATTGTGTGCTTTGATTTGAAGCTCTCATTCTCTTTGTATGATCACAGTTTATTTGAAGGTGATAATGTCTCAAAGTGTCAATGTGGCTCTGGTATACAAGAATGAAGGATTTGGTACATACTTGCAATGAGTAAAATCAGATATTTGTGATGCTAGTTTGGCATGCTGATAATTTTGGCCTTTGTTTCTTCGATGAGCTAGGCAAAACAAGTTGAAGAGAGCAACATCTCCTGATCACTCTTCATTAAATATTCCCCATCTCCTTCATGTATGCACTAGGATTTGTCCAAGTTAATTTCACTGAATTTGTCACTTCTAGTTTATTTTTCTCCCAAAGCGGAGTGGAAGAAAAAGGGGACAATATCTGAGCGTATATAATAAATATTATTGTGTTTGATGACAAAGGGGATGGGAGATTCTTCGTCATTTGAGGAAATATTTTATTAAATATGATCTAAATTTATTTTGTATGGTCGGTTCATTTGAAAATTCAACATAAAAGGTAAAATTTTATTAATTTCTGATTGTACATGTTTTTCATCAAATAGTTGCTTTTACTGCATATTTTAGGAAGAATTTAGGTAGATGGCTGCAAATAAACCGTGTGATGGACACTTCAGTGGCCATCACATACCTGTTCTAATTTTTAGGGTTTGAGCTGGAGAATTTTTCTATAATTTTGTACCAGACTTTATATCCATTTTTTAAAAATAGTAAAATTTATCCTTCTTTGTCCTTAGTTTTTTTTTTCTTTACAAAAATTTCACATAAATATA
>JAODPA010074757.1:0-29151 GCA_025585075.1 Nepenthes mirabilis
ACGGGAAACCCCCAAAATCCCGTGGGTTAGGGTTTCGGTGAAACCCACCCGGGTGAATCGGACACGATTCGGACAACTAACTACATTTTCTTGGACCTCAAGGCATGGGTTTCGATATTCTAACATTCCCCGTGGGTATCAACACAAAATACCCAACAAAAATACACAAAACATCAAAAGAGAACGAGAAGTGGGTATGAGAACACTTGCCTCGACGCGTGCTTTCACCTTTATACCTGGCTTTCAGGCGGAATCGGACTCTCGGGCTCGATCTCCTCCCTTCTCTCTCTAGAATTGCGCGCTCTCTCTCTCTAGAAAAACCCTCGGCCCGTGCGAAATGAACGAGAGAGAGACGCGGCGCGTTTATAAACTGCGCCGGCCGCTCGAGCGCCCGGCGAGCGGCTGGCGAGCGGCCAGCCACAGGCCCGTTCTGGTTTATCCGCTCGTGCCTCGGCTCGAGCGCCCAGCAGGCGCAAGCCTGCTGGCAGGGCTTCAGCAGCCCGGACCCGACTAATTTCTTGATTTTTCTTCCGATACCAAACCTTAATCATTCCATAAGATTAGTATTGATCATTAACATACTAATCATCTCATAATTGTCGGGTTCACAAATTCGGAACCTCACATGATATGTATGATAGTAAAAGAGAAAATGCTATGCTTCTGCAGGTTGTAGTGTACTTCCGCTGTACTCTAGATTTCTTGTGCAGGTCCTAGATTGCATCTTGTTATTTATCTGTTAAAATAGTAATTGCTTTGATAGATTTGTGCCATGGATGGCACATAGGATCCTGTGAATGATTGTTGTAGGAATTGTGAATGATGGATAGTTGTGTGCTTGTTATGGATGAATATTACAGGTTTGTATTTTTGGGTTTTCATCCAATTACAAAGGAGACTCTGCCGAAATTTCTACAGAAGTCTTGCCTTAATTAGACCGTTAATTATGTTATCTGTTTGACGGAAGCTTTTGAGGAAAAAAAAAATCCGTTCCGTCACAGATCAGCTCCGGCCAGCTATGCCATCTAGTTACTTCATATGACTCTACTCAATCTCGTCCTCCATGAGCTTCTTATCATCTGAAAAATGGCAAGAGTGAGCTACAAAGCCCAGCAAGGTACCCACATGTAGAAAATATTAATATACATACAATTGGATCAGAATAAGGATTCGTAAGATACAAAAATCATCATATCATTTTAAGTTCGAAATTCCTTTTTCTTATTCTTATTATCTTGTGCTCGGAAAATCCATAAAAGCCAAATAAAATACTTATCATCTTTAGGGACCGAACGGGAGAAGACAACATCGAGGAAGGGTTGTGTGCTACCCAACAATCTAGAGCCATATCCTCTTATTATGCTCCCCGAAGCGGGAGGTAATGCCTTTGAGCCGACATACGGGGCCGTAGTCCATAACCCTTATGCCACCAAAAATTTTCCCGTGGCCCAGGAACAGTCCTCGAGTGTCACTCCAATATCCATCATCAATATTTAACATCAAGCTTAATGGAAACTCGGTTCTTAGTTCATATTCTTTAATAGCCATATATCATAGTTCAAACGCTTGCTATCCGGATTACAAATATTTTTTCTTGTTCTTATAGCCTTTGTTCTTAACTTCAAACAATTGAAATCCGTATAGCCTTTCCTTTAATATCTTAAAACCGAAGGTCTTTTGTCAAAATATCAGAGGTCTTGTCAAAGTCGGAGGTCTTTTCTCAAAAGCCGGTTTCAAATCCATGGGACAAATTCCGATTTTAAAACATGCTCTAAGGTCGGTTTTGATTTCATCATGCAAAGGAGCCGAACTTGATTTCATGCAAAAGGACCGAACTTGATTTTATGTTCAAAAGGTCGGTTTTGATTTCATCATGGCACACTTGCTGAATACCTTTCTTTCAACAAAGCAGGAGGTCTTTTCGTTAAACATGTAATTATTGAAGTTCATGCAGATCGACAAATAACCATACTTCATGCATCATGAATAACAGGGCTTCTTTTAAACATGCGATTAATAGAGATTCTTCCTTAAATCAAACGATCAGAACAATTATCATACATACCGTAACATATGTTCATAAAAAATCAGACATACTTGCGTTGTAAACATGCATATACTTGCATTAAGTTGTGAACTTAAAACAAAGAGGGAACATGTGAGGTTCTGAGTTAAGGAAATAATAATTAGAAGACAATTAAGTTAATATGGGTGTACCATGGTCAAAAGGTACGAGAGGAATCGGATGAACATCTGAAAGAGCCAAAATCGGTAAATCGGGAACAAAAAACTGTAAACCGAGTTATGTAACTTTGAAAATATGATTTCGAGTTTTAAAGCATGATAATCATGGCTTATTAAGGTCACATAATCAAGGACGAGGCCCTAGGATGTGAAAGATTGGGTTAGAATGGTCAAAACGGGTCCCGAACGGTGAAAACGCGGTGTAGGCTTGCTGCTGGCTTGCCGCGGCTCAGACCGGCGCTCTCCGGGTGCTCGAGCCCTCCTATCAAGTAGAAAAACCAGAAGTGAGGCTGCTCGATGGACGCTCGAGCGGCGGACAACCCGTGGCGCGGCCGCTCGCTGCCCGCTCAAGCAGCGCTCGAGCGGTGCGCGCAGTATGAAAACCCGTCGTGCCTTCTCTCCTCGTCATTTCGCGCGGGGCTAGGGTTTTTAGAGTGAGAGAGGGCGCCGACTTAGAGAGAGAAGAAGGGAGATCGAGCCCGGGAGTTCGATTCCGTCCGAGAGCCAGGTATAAAAGTGAAAGCACACGTCGAGGCAAGTGTTCTCATACCCACTTCTCGTTCTCTTTCGTTGTTTTATGTATTTTCGTTGGGTATTTTGTGTCGATACCCATGGTGAACGTTAGAATCATGAAACCCATGCCTTGAGGTCCAAGAAAATGTAGTTAGTTGTCCGAATCGTGTCCGATTCGCCTGGATGGGTTTCGCCGAAACCCTAACCCACGAAAATTGGGGATTTCCTGTTTCCCGGCCTTGTATCATGAAATTGACCCCAAAATGTGAATCCCCACGTCCCAATGATGTATATATATCGGCCGCGGGTTCGATTTCACACGTTTTGACCTGTTCGCGGCGTCCGAGCCCTTTAAATGGGCGCTGTTACTGTTCACCCGAGACCCAAGGTGGAAAATGCATGTTTCCACCTTCGTGAAATGTTGAAAGGACCCTAGAATATGAATCCCCGTATCCCAATTGTGTGTATATATCGACCGGATGCCGAATCTCACAAGATTTGACCTGTTCGTGGCATTCGAGAGCCTTAACAGTTTCCCGTTGGGGATAATCCAGAAATAAATGGGAAGTTGCATACTTCCACCCTCGTGATAAGTTAAATCAAACCCAAATGTGAAATCTTGTGTACAAAGAGTGTGTACGAATCCACCGGACGTTTGATTTCCAAGTATCGAACCGTGTATGGCGTCCGGGTGTTCAAAATGAGATCCGATCATGATCACCCAAAACGAAATGAGAAATGTAAAGCGATATGCCTTCCAATTGTTGTGAAAGTAACATTTGACTGATTAAACGTAAATGTAAACCTCGATTGTGAATCCATGTGTTGGAGGCAAGGGAATGAGTCTCTGGGATTTCAAAGTGACTTGTGATCGTTTAAGGTATGAAATCTAATCTCTCTCGTGAACTTGGATTGATTGTTGTGATTAAGGGAATTGAATCTCATTGGATATTGTGAACCGTGATGTGAATGGAAGGGAGTCCACATTGTGCTTCTGATGATATGACCTCCTGGATGGAGATGTGTTTGATGATGTAATCTCCCGGTTGGAGATGATTGTGATGGGAATGAGGTTTCCCGAGATGCGATCGTGTGTAGAAAATGTGAATTTCCCTCTCCAAGTGTTGAACCTAATCTCGAAACTAGGACCCTGAGTCGAATGGGTTGTATTCTTTAGTATACCATGTCCATCGCGGTGTGAACCCGAGGAATACTTGGCCATGTATTCCGGCCGCTCGTGGGAGCGGGTGATGTCTGTGATACGCTTTAGGAAACTACTGTGGAAGAACGAGGATTGCCCTGGACCCCAGGGGTGTGGGGTGTGTCTGTCGACGCTACATATTGTGTCTGTCGACGCTACATATTGAGATGTAGTCGTCTGTGATGATTGTTGCATGGATGCAACCGAGGGTCGTGTGCTACCGACCGAAAGTAGTAGCCGTGGCTTTAGAATGTGTAGTGAACACATTCCTGTCCTCGTTCTCTCGCATCATTGGCTAGTACGGTCTACTAGCTGGCGTCCGCAAAGATGATGTAATAATAATAATGAATAATGTCCAACCAATGTAATCTTGAAAACCGTGAGAATCAAATGAATCCGAATGGTGACCAATCAGTATAATTGTGAGAACAGTAGGAATCAAGTGATTCCAGTTGTTCCTGTTCCTTCTCCTATTTCTTGATTATGGCGAGTGCTTGTATTCCCTCCGGTTTCAGTTATTGTACATGTCTTGGAGGGGTGTTTATGATTACATTTGTTGAGCTGTTGGCTCACTCTTGCTGTTGTTATTTTCCTTTCAGATGAGAACACTTAGCTGGCGCCTGATAGTTAGAGCAAAGAGAGGCTTGCTTGATGAGATTGGCTCGATGGCGAGTGCAGAAGGTTTTGGGACATAGAGTTGGATCGGATGGCCACTCAGGGTTGAGCGTGGCTCATTATTATTATTTTTGTGATTTGTTTATGTTTCCGCATGTATGATGATTTAGTTATGCTTCCACGTCTGTATATATATGTTTTGAGTTGGTTTCATTAGATGGCATCTCTCTAGATCCAGTATAGTAGGTTGTGTTCTGTATTGGAACCATGGATGATATGGCAGATGTGTGATCCTATGTGGTGTGTTGTAGGCTTTGAGTTAAGCCTTTTGGTTAGCTGTGTGCTTATACAGGATATTTGAACAGGTTGTACTTTGGTTTTTCGTCCAGTTATAGAGGAAACTCTGTCGGATTTTCTATAGAATCCATAAGCATTAATTATGGACTATAGTTGTGTTGCCTTTGACGGAGGTTATTCAATGGAGAATAATCAGGTCCGTCATAGAACACTTGCATCAAATCATGAATATAAGGGGGTACACTTGCCTGAATTCTTTTACTACGCCTTGAAATTCTGGTTTTTCCTTTGCTAGAAAATTCTGTCGAGAGCTTCTTTCTAACCTCTTTCCTTAAGCTCTTAGTTCCTATTTATAGAACTTTGGTCTGACGGTAGTAGGTAGGGTAAGTCAACCACTCGAGGGTGGTTGGGAGTAGGTTACCTACTCAGGTATGGTTATTTCTAACTTTACTTTTCGTAAGGGTTTCTTTATTATTTTCGGTCAACTGGCCTTGACCAGATTTAGGTTTCTCTTTTGCGTTTCCGGTCAACTAGCCTTGACTGGATTTAGTTGTTGCTTCCTACACATTCCGGTCATCTGGCATTGATCAGATTTTACTTACCCGTAACACTTTCGATTAACTGGCATTGACCGGATTACTTTTCTCTTTTCCTTCCTTCCGGTCAACTAGCGTTGACCGGATAAGCCTTCCTTTACTTTTTTTCCGACAACATTCGTTGACCGGATTACGTCATTCTTCACGTTTTCCTGTCAACATTCATTGACCGGATTTCCATTCTTATCACATTTTCTGGTCAACTTGCATTGACCGGATAGCCCTCAATCTCCCTCGACTCTTTGATTATATTGACTCGATGTCGGGGACTTTCTACGTTTTAGGATTTGGGCCATTACAATCTCCCCCACTTATAGGAATTTCGTCCTTGAAATTTTAAATGAAGTTACTAACCTCACAAAAACAAGTAGGGATACTTGTCCTGAATTTCTTCCTCCCATTCCCAAGTTGCTTCTACAAGTGAATGATTCTTCCAAAGTACCTTTATTAAGGAGATTGATTTTGTCGTAACCTTTGCTCCCTTCGATCCAAAATCTGTACCGGTTCCTCTACGTAGGACAAGCCCTTATCAATTGCCAAAGGCTTGAACTCAATCACATGAGTGGGGTTATGGACATATTTCCTAAGCTTTGACACATGAAACACGTCATGTACTTCTGCCAAGCTTGGTGGTAGAGCAAGTCTGTAGGCCAGTTCTCTGACCCTTTCTAAAACCTCAAAAGGGCCAATGAATCGCGGCTTCATCTTTCCTTTCACCCCGAATCTGATCGTCCCTTTAGATGGCGATACCTTTAGGAATACAAAGTCGCCTTCGTCAAACTTCAATGCAGATCTTCTCTGATCCGCATAGCTCTTTTGTCTGCTCCGGGCAATCCTCAAATTCTTATGCACTAATTTTATCTTTTTCGTTGTCTCTTTAACAATTTTTGGACCCAAAATTCTTTTATCTTCAAGCTCCTCCCAGTGAATCGGCGATCTATATCTCCTTCCATACAATGCTTCAAAAGGAGTCATGCCTATGCTGGCCTTATAACTGTTATTACATGCAAATTTTGGAAAGGCTAAGAAATTGTCCCAAGTCCCTTTCATCTCTAAACCAAGGCCCTTAACATATCCTCAAGGATCTGAATCGTCCGTTCTGACTGACAGTCGGTTTGCAGATAATAAGCAATATTAAATTTTAGTTCGGTCCCCAATTCCTTATGTAAACTCTACTAGAAGCTCGAAACAAAGCGAGGTTCTCTATTTGATACAATAGAGGCAGGCACACCATGAAGCCTGACGACCTCGTTTACATACAGCTGTGCTAATTTATCACGGGAGTAAGTTGTCTGGATTGCTAAGAAATGGGCTGATTTTGTCAGCTAGTCAACTACAACCCAAACAGCATCGTATTTTCTTAGCGTCCTTTGTAGGCCGGTCATGAAGTCCATGGCAACATCTTCCCATTTTCATCCTGGAAGTGGCATTGGTTGCAACAATGCAGACGGTTTTCTCCTTTCCGCCTTCACTTGTTGGCACACAAGATATTTTTCTACGTACGCTACGATGTCCCTCTTTATATTTCTCCACCAGAACGTTTTGTTTAACTCATGATACATCTTATTGACTCATGGGTGGATTGTATACTGGGATCTATGGGTTTCCTTAAAAATTTTCTCTTTCAATTCCTTGTTGTCTAACACACATAATCGATCCCTAAACCTCAATGCTCCAACTGGCTTAACATGAAAATCACTTTGGGAATCTCTGTCCGGATCACTCATGATATTCACAAGGAAGGGATCATTCACCTGCTCTCCCTTGACCTCATCTATCACCTCTGGCTGGACTTAAAGGTATGCTAAAATTATTCTCCTTCCTTAAACATATCGTCGGATGTCATAATGCATTAGACAGTCCAACATCTCCATTTGCTTAACCTCCATTCTTGCCAAGGTACCTGATTGTCAACTTAGTGCATCGGCGACTACATTGGCCATACCTGGCTCGTACTGAATTTCACAGTCATAATCCTTCAGAAACTCAATCCACCTTCGCTGCCGCATGTTCAGTTCCTTTTGAGAGAATAAATACTTTAAACTTTTATGATCAGAATAGACCGAAAATCTTTCATCATACAGGTAATGTCTCTAGATTTTCAGCGCAAATACTACTGCAGCCAATTCTAGATTGTGAGTTGGGTAATTCCTTTTATGATCCTTTAACTGTCGCGACCCATAGGCAACTACCCTTCCGTGCTGCATTAAAATATAGCCTAACCCAATCTTTGAGGTATCACAATAGACAATCATTCCTCCTAATCCATCCGAAATGGTCAGGACTCGTGCAGAAGTTAGCCGGTCTTTTAGTGTGACGAACCAGGTTATTTTCCTTAAATAACCTTTCGTCAATAAAATTCATTAGTATCCAGAGTTTTCTCCATGACTAGACAAAAGACCGATATACAACCTAGTTAAATAGGTTAAGCATACTTTACACAGGATCTCACAATTTGCCATCTTATTCATGGCTTCAATACAGTATTCTGGCCGTACTATAATAGACCTAGAGAGATGCCATCTAATAACCTCAATCGTGAGACATCAAAACAAAGTGCGGAAGCATACTATAATACCATAAACTGCGGAAGCATAATAAAACCATAAAAAACAACCATAAATCATACCTAAGCCCGAGTGGCTGTCCAGATCAAATTCGATGTTCAAATCCTTGCTGCACTTGTCTGTCTAATCCTGCCAAGCAAGCCTTTCCTTGTTCTATTTACATGATTTCATCTGGAGGAAAAAACAACAGATAGCAAGAGTGAGCTTATCGCTTAGCAAGTATAATCATACGTCACTGTCAAACTGTGAACATGATAATGGCAAGGGTTAACATGCATTTGAGGTATAACGAGACATGTAAGGGAAGGAACATTTAGCAGTATTGATTTGTCGTTTACCATGTCTTGGAACATGCAATTGTCGCTTTGAATCATGCTTTCTATTTTTACTTTCATCTTTGCGGACCAGGGCTAGTAGGTCGTACTAGCAAACGATGCGAGAGAACGAGGAAAGGATCATGATACTCCTCATGATCTAAGGCCATAAACGTGAGGGATTATCTTTAACGACCCTCCGGGGGGTCGTGCACATCACATCGTGCCGTATGCACATCACATTGTGCTGTAAATCGCCCCATTCCCTTAGGGTACCAGGGCAGTCCTCGTTCTTCCACAATAGTATCCTAAGGTGTGACACGGACACCACCTGCTTACACACAAGCAGCCAGAATACGTGTCCCAAGTATTATTCGGGTTTATACCATGATGGACGTGTCCAGCCAAAGAGTACTACCCATCTGAGAGTCCATGGCCCTAGTTTCATGATTCTATGTTCCATAATTCTTTTGAAGGAAAGTCCACCGTATCTCGTATATCATATTTCCTGCCACACGGGATCTTATATATCATATCTCCCGCCACGCGGGAGGTTTCATCAATCACATATCCATTGTGGACTTCCTTCTGTTTTATTTTCCCATTCGTTTTCATCTTTACTTGTAGACTTTAGCATTTTTCATAATTCACCTTATAAGCATACATAACAGAGTTGAAGAGGTCTTGGAATTCCTTACCGTTAATGAGTCAATCATAATGGGGTCCTACAGGGCCCGTTTTTGAATCTTATGATTTCAAATGCTCATTAATCATAGCGTTCATAACAAGAGAATGCATATTTTCCATTTTCTTCATGTTAACCAGAATAGCATTTTGTTAAGGGATCCGGTCATTGTGAATCGGATAGAATTTCATGAGATTGATCGTTCAGCTATCATGTATACATGGTTGGGATGTGGTGATCCATTTCTTAGACTTTCATTTAGGATATTCTTTCATCATTAATCATGGGCTATATGATTCTCATCGTCTGGGTGGGTATTGGAATGATCATATCATTAATAATCACAGTACAACAAATAGTGAGTATGAGAATACTTGCCTCGATGTGCTCCATATTTTCTTCAACTGGCTTGTGCTCGGAATCGAATTCGAAAGCCTCCATTTCCTTCCTTCCTCTTTGTGGTTCCTCCTCTCTCTTTCTCTCACTTTCTCTCTCTCTCTTCCTCTCCCCTCCTTCTCCTGCGTTCGCTGGCCGCTGGCCTGCCCGCCTATTTATAGGCGTCGGGCCGCTCGAGCGCCTGGCGAGCGAACGTCGAGCGGTCCGGTTTGCTTTCTAGAAGCTTCTGGAAGGTTCGCTCGAGCGGCTAGCGGGCGGGAACTTTCCGGAAGGTTTTGGAATATCCGCTCGAGCGGGCTTCGAGCATGCAGCAGGCGGCTAGGCTTGTGGTGTTTCGGCTCGAGCGGTGGATTGAGCATGCATCAGGCGGCGGGCTATTTTGAGCGAACTCGAGTGTGTGTTGAGCGGGGAAGCTTCGGGTGGCGTTTTCTTCATTAAAAGTCCCCAGATTTTTACCAAGTTCCTCTATTTATTTATCCAATATTCTATTATTATGTAGAGAAATATTCCTAACCTCATGTTAATTCTATTTTTGATTTGGGAACCTCACATTTAGTACCTGAAAAGTCCTCTCACAGTCATTAGTCCATTCAAACTTAGCTTCTTTCTTTGTTAGTTGCATGAGAGGCAAGGAGATTTGGGAGAAGTTTTTCACAAACCTTCTGTAATATCCAGCCATGCCTAAGAAGCTCCGTAGCTCGGTCACAGAGGTTGGCCGGTTCAATTTCACCACTGCCTCCACCTTCTTTGGGTAGACGGAAACCCCTTCTTTGGAAATGATGTGTCCAAGGAATCTCACTTCCTCTAACCAAAATTCGCACTTGTTCAATTTAGCGAACAGCCGATGCTTCCTAAGGATTAGGAGTGCAATCCTTAAATGTTCCTCATAATCCTCATAACTCTTCGAATAAACAAGGATGTCATCGATAAAGACTATCAAAAACTTGTCCAAATAGGGTTGAAAAAATGGGTTCATCAAGTCCATCAATACGGCTAGAGCGTTAGTTAACCCAAATGGCATCACTACAAACTCATAGTGCCCATATCTAGTTTGGAAACCAGTCTTTGCTACATCATCCCTTCTAATTCGAAGCTGATGGTAACCGGATCTAAGGTCGATCTCTGAGAATACACAAGCTCCTTGTAATAGGTCAAGGAGGTCGTCTATCCTTGGCAAAGGATATTTATTCTTAGTGGTAATTTTGTTTAGTTCTCGATAATCCATGCATAACCTCAAAGTCTTGTCCTTTTTTCTTACAAATAGGACCGGTGCACCCCATGGAGACACACTCGGCCGGATGAAATCCTTATCTAACAACTCCTACAACTGCTGTTTTAACTCCTCAAGTTCAGTCGGCACCATCCTATATGGAGCTTTAGATATTGGCGCTGATCCAGGCACTAATTCTATTTCAAATTCTGTCTCTCGTCTGGGTGGCAGCCCAGGTAATTCATCAAGGAATAGGTCTCTGAACTCACATACCACAGGAACCTCTTTGGCCAGAGTTCTTTGACCCTCAGTCACACTAGCGAAGGCTAGGTAAGCGTGGCACCCATTACCAATCATGTGCCAGGCATGGAGGGCTGAAATGAAGCAAGATGCTTCCTTACACCGGACTCCCTGAATATAGAAGGGCTTGTTCCCAGGGATGGCGAATTCCACTGTTTTTCAGAAACAATCAATATTGGCATGATGCCTTACCAACCAATCCATTCCCAGGATTGCATCAAAGTCCTCCATTTCTACCAAAACTAGATTAACAGGCATCATGAGTCCATTCGATTTAATCGGACTCTTAGGATATGCAATATTTAAAATCACCGATGACCATGTGGGTGAGGCGACCATCAATGGACATCTAAGAACTTGGGGGAGGGTCATAAGACATTTCGCAAAACCATGGGAGACAAACAAGTGGGTGGATCCTGAGTCACAGAGCACATGACTAGAATTGCCATAGATAGAAAGTGTACCTTCCACTATCTCAGTAGAGGTTTCGGCCTCCTTTGCAGAAATAGTGAACACCTTAGCTGGAATGGGGGACCTAAGTTCTTGGACTTGTTTGGTAAGTGG
Source organism: Nepenthes mirabilis (assembly GCA_025585075.1). Lineage (NCBI taxonomy): Eukaryota > Viridiplantae > Streptophyta > Magnoliopsida > Caryophyllales > Nepenthaceae > Nepenthes > Nepenthes mirabilis. Next base: position 11,503 of record JAODPA010074757.1, read on the forward strand.
GCAGTTCTTGATCATGTGTCTACCGTGGCTACAGTTATAGCAGACTCCCAGCTTCTTATAGTGCGGCTTTCCTCCATGCGACCTTCCGCAATGATCACATGCATTGTTGGACGATCAGAAAGTCTGTACTGATTGGTCCTGTTCCCCACTGGACTTCAACGGTTTTGCCTTCTTAGAAGGTCCTCCACTAGCACTGGCCCTTGAAGTCTGACTAAAATTTCTTTGCCTGAAAATTGCCCCTCTCACTAGTTCCTTCTCATAAATGACGGCCCTTTCTAATACCTCTTCGTACGTAGCTAACTTCAAAGTGGAGAGATGTGTTATAATGTCATCTTTTAATCCTTGAAAGAATCTCCTAGCCTTTCTCTTCTGGTCTTCCACCATATAAGGAGCATAGCGGGATAGTTCTGCAAACCTTGCATCATACTCGGCCACAGTGTGAGTACGTTGCCTCAAGCGAAGGAATTCATCTTCCTTCTGTCCGCGAAGATTAGCAGGGAAGTATTTCTCCAAGAATGCTGCTTCAAATATTTCCCAAGTAATATCCCTTTCTGGCACCTCAAAAACTCTCTTCTATAACTCCTACCAGTGGTGGGCCTCACCCACCAGCTTATGTGTGGCAAATAGAACCTTATCTCCAGCAGGACACTTAATTATCGCGAACACCTTCTTCAATCGCTGGATCCAGGTGTCTGCCTTCAATGGGTCGGGTTCTTCGGAAAATTCAGGAACTCGCTCGTTGGTAAAGCGATCATAGACCGACTTCTTCTGCTGAACAGGAACTGGGGCGGTCACCGGAGTTAGTAGAGCCAAGGCTTCTATGACGTCAGCCATCCTATCTAGTAGGTTCAAGTATCTTGTTTCCGGGTCTGGAGGGTTGTTAGTTCGGACGGCTCATTTTCCTCTATGAGACATGTTTTCAGCAATGACTTTGATTCTTGAAAAGATCATTTTGGTCAGATTACTAGCCAAAGGCGGCTAACATATAGTGATCCGTCTAAAACATAAGAAATGCTAACTCCTTTTTATCCTTAACTAATCCTATCTTAAGTTTCTGTATTAATTTAGATCGAACCAAAGCATCTCAGTTCTCTCTCTGATACCAACTGTGACGGACGGGCCATAATCCACCACATACGGCCACCGTCAAGCCTAACCTTTACGTCATATACAACATAAATATTAATTAGGTGGACATAAAATTTTTCTTTTCTTTTAAATACACCCTATCGCGTACACAAGATCGCTTAAGGCCGAACTCTTTGAGTTTGCCATCAAGGTTTTAACTCCACGTTAAGGTTTGTCGACACGAAGTCCTTGACATGACATCAGATGCTACTAGAAATATCAAATTCATTCTTCCACATTATAATTATGGAAACATGCTAACATCCATAAATTCTTTTTCAGCGGAACTATTTTACAAATTCTTCTCAAAACATCAAAAGAAATACATCAATTCTTTCACTGATCAGCTTCAGCCAGCTATGCCGTCTAGTTACGTCATATGAATCTACTCAATCTCGTCCTCCATGAGCTTCTCATCATCTGAAAAATGGCAAGAGTGAGCTACAAAGCCCAGCAAGGTACCCACATGCAGAAAATATTAATATACATACAATCGGATTAGAATAAGGGTTCATAACATACAAAAATCATCATATCATTTTAAGTTCAAAATTCCATGTTCTTATTCTTATTATCTTGTGTTCGGAAAATCCATAAAAGCTGAACAAAATACTTATCATCTTTAGGGACCGGACGGTAAAAGACAACATCGAGGAAGGGTTGTGTGCTACCCCACAACCTAGAGCCGTATCCTCTCATTATGCGTGCTAAGGCGGGAGGTAATGCCTTTGACCCGACATACGGGGTTGTAGTCCATAACCCTTATGCCACCAGAAATTCCCCCGTGGCCCAGGGGCAGTCCTCGAGTGTCACTCCAATATCCTTCATCTATCTTTAACAGCAAGCTTAATGGAAACTTGGTTCTTAGTTCATATTTTTTATTGGCCATATATCACAGTTCAAAAGTCAAAAGTCGTAGAGTTCCACTTGCTATCCAGATTACATATATTTTTCCTTATTCTTATAGCCTTTGTTCTTAACTTCAAACAATTGAAGTCCGTATAACCTTTCCTTTAACATCTTAAAACTGAAGGTCTTTTGTCAAAATATCAGAGGTCTTACTTGTCAAGGCCGGAGATCTTTTCTCAAAAGCCGGCTTCAAATCCATGGGAAAAATTTTGATTTTTAAACATGCTCTAAGGCCGGTTTTGATTTCATCATGCAAAGGAGCCGAACATGATTTCATGCAAAAGGACCGAACTTGATTTTATGTTCAAAAGGCCGGTTTTGATTTCATCATAGCACACTTGCCGAATACCTTTCTTTTAACAAAGCCGGAGGTCTTTTCGTTAAACATGCAATTATCGAAGTTCATGCAGATCGACAAATAACCATACTTCGTGCATCATGAACAACAGGGCTTTTTTTAAACATGCGGTTAACAGAGATTCTTCCTTAAATCAAACGATCAGAACAATTATCATACATGCCGTAACATACGTTCATAAAAAATCAGACATACTTGCGTTGTAAACATGCATATACTTACATTAAGTTGTGAACTTAAAACAAAGAAGGAACACTTGCATCAAATTATGAATATAAGGGGGTACACTTGCCTGAATTTTTTTACTACGCCTTGAAATTCTGGTTTTTCCTTCGCTAGAAAATTCTGTCGAGAGCTTCTTTCTAACCACTTTCCTTAAGCTCTCAGTTCCTATTTATAGAACTTTGGTCTGACGGTAGTAGGTAGAGTAAGTCAACCACTCGGGGGTGGTTGGGAGTAGGTTACCTACTCAGGTATGGTTATTTTTTACTTTACTTTTCGTAAGGGTTTCTTTATTATTTTCGGTCAACTAGCCTTGACCGAATTTAGGTTTCTCTTTCACATTTTCAGTCAACTAGCCTTAACCGGATTTAGTTGTTCCTTCCTACACATTCCGGTCAACGCCAGTTGACCGGATTTACTTACCGTAACACTTTCGGTCAACTGGCATTGACCGGATTACTTTCTTCTTTCCCTTCCTTCCGGTCAACTAGCGTTAATCAGATAGGCCTTCCTTTACGTTTTCCGAACAACATACGTTGACCGGATTACATCCTTCTTTACATTTTTCGGTTAACACTTGTTGACCGGATTTCCATTCTTATCACATTTTCCAGTCAATTCCAGTTGACTAGATAGCCCTCAATCTCCCTCGACTCTTTGATTATATTGACTCGATGCTGCGGACTTTCAACGTTTTAGGATCTGCGCCATTACATAGTCGCTGTCAATTTTGAAACTTCATACTTATGCTGAAATTCTTGATAGGGCAATAATGTGACGGAATGGATTTTTTTTTTTCAAAAGCTTCTGTCAAGACAAAAACAGGATAACTTATAAGCACACAACTAACAATCATTCACAAATCTTCCTACAAAAAGCCTACACAGGATCACATGTACCATCCATGGCATAAATTTATAAAAGCATTAGCTACACTAAAAGTTCAATAATGAGATGCCGTCTAGGACCTGTACAGTATAACCAAAAGTTTAGAGCGAAAGTTAAACTAATAACCTGCAGAAGCACAGTTTTTCCTTTTTTACTATCTCATATATCATGCATTCTATACAAAATTCACATGTCCATGAACATCCATAAAAACAATATCAGTATACAAAATCGTATGATCAGACAAGTCTTTATGTCACTGCTCTTCTAAAATAGCTCAAAATGCTTTAGGTCCTCAAAAATCTTAAAGATTTCCTTCGGTCACTCTTTCTCGTCGGGTACTAACTCTATCTCTCATCTCGAGGGAGGGAAAATAATAAAATAGTGAGTCAGGGCCCAATAATGTACATGCACATGAGCAGTAAAACAGTGATGCAGAACGGTCATGTAGCTATGCATAAACAGAACAGTTAATCAGAATATAATCCAGAAAATAGAGAAAATATACTTTTGACGGTACTAAGCTTCAGTATCAGAAATCAGTAGTCGGTAAACAATAATCAGCAAACGTTAATTAGCAAACGGAAAACAGTAAGCAGTAGTCGGTGTCCAGTATTCGGTAAACTGTAAACAGTAATCGATACTCGATAGACGGTAAATGGTACTCCATATCGGTAATCGATATAGTAAACGGTAACATAACATTATCGGTAACAGACCTTGCTAGTATACCATACTAGTTGAGGGGGCGAATAATCGAGGATAGATTGTGTTCACTCCATAGAATCCAAGGCCTGTAACTGTGACGGACCAGATTATTTTTTCATCGAATAACCTCCATCAATGATAACACAAACTAATAACCCATAATTAACCTATGGATTCTACAGAAATTTTGGTAGAGTTTCCACTGCAACTGGACGAAAATAAAAAATACAACCTGTTCAAATATATCCTAAACAAGCACACATCTAACAAAAATAATTATCACAAGCCTACAACACAACACATAGGATCACAATATCTGCCATATCATCCATGGCTCCAATACAGTACTCCTATCTACTGTATTAGATATAGAGAGATGCCATCTAAAATAAAACGAAGGTCAAAACATCAAAATAAATGCGGAAGTACAACTAAATCATCAAAACTTGCGGAAGCATAACAAAACCACAAAATAATAACGGGCCACATCCATCCATGAGTGGCTGCTACATTTCATTACAACAAGAGGACCGAATCTTCAAAGCACTTGACGTCCAGCTAATCTCTTCAAGCAAGTCTCTCCTTGCTCTAACTATTAGGTGCCGACTAAGTGTTCTCATCTAGAAGAAAAAATAACAAACAGTAAGAGTGAGCTTACAGTTCAACAAGTATAATCATAAACACATCTTACAGGCATATATAAGAACTGGAACGGGGAAAAGATACAGGTACTCTCCATAACCATGAGGCAGGAGAGAGAATAGGAAACAACTGAAATCACTGGATTCACACGGTTCTCATGGTTACATCGATTGGTCATTATTTATTTTCATTATTACATCATCTTTGTAGACCGGGGCTAGTAGACAGTACTAGCCAACGATGTGAGAGAACGAGGAAAGGAATGTGTTCGCTATACATTCTAATGCCACGGCTACATTTTAGGTCTGCAGCGCTCGACCATCGGTTGCATCTCCACTATGCAACATTTAACTAACTTGCTACATTTTAGGCCTACAGCACTAGGCTAACACGCCTCATATCCCCCGGAGACTAGGGCAATCCTCATTCTTCCACAATAGTTTCCTAAAGCAAACCACGAACATCACCCGCTCCCATGAGTGGTCAGAATATGTGGCCAAGTATTTCTCGGGTTCACACCGCGATGTATATGGTATGCTAAAGAATACTACCCCTGTGAATCATGGTCCTAGTTTCAAGATTAGTTTCCACACTTGGAGAGGGAAATCCACATTTGCCGTACACATTCACAACTCGGGAAAACCCATTCCCATTATATACATCTCCAATCGGGAGATCATTCCATCACACACATCTCCATCCAGGAGATCATATCATCACAAACCATAACGTGGATTCCCTTCCATTCACTGGCTCGGTTCACAACCTTTTGTGGGACTCAATTCCCTTATTCACAATCTATGGGACTCAATTCCCTTACAACAAATCATTCCAAGTTCACGAGAGAGATTAGATTCCTTACCTCCGATGATCACATATCACTTTGAAACCTCCGGGACTCATTCTCATGCTTCCAGCACATGGATACACATGTCAGAGCTTACATTTATGTTTAAACAGTTAAACGTTAGTTCAATAACAATTAGAAGCATAACAGATACATTTCCCATTTCTTTTCAGGAAAACACATTTTGGAACACCCGGACGCCGTGAACGGTTCGATGCTTGTGAGATTGGATGTATGGTGGACACGTACGCACAATTGGTACACGATGATTCATATTTGAGCTCAATTTAACATAACACGATGATAGAAGCATGCAACTTTCCCATTCATTTTCAGATAAACAATAACAGAGGACTTTTAAGGCTCCCGAATGTCACAAACGGGTCAAATCTTGCGAAAACCGACATCCGGGTGCTCAGCAGGCGCCACACGGCCACTTGCTGATCTTGGATATTTTTCTATCTTTTTACTTTCAACCATCATTTTTCACTATAAGTTTAGCCCCTTAATGATACTCATAGTTCTAATTACTTTCAATTTTCACATTTTCGGTTCCAGGGCCTCACACCCTCCCCCACTTGAAGAAACTTCGTCTTAGAAATCAAATAAACTACATACCTCAAGAGAATAAGTGGGGATACTTGCTTCGGATCTCTTCTTCGCGTTCCCAAGTGGCCTCCTCCGGTGAATGATTCCTCCAAAGCACTTTTACCAAGGGAATGGTCTTCGTTCGTAACTTCTGATCATTTCGGTCTACAATTTGCAGTGGTTCCTCAATGTAGGACAAATCATTGTCAATAGACAAAGATCTGTCGTCAATCACATGCGCTGTATCATGGACGTACTTCTAAAGTATCGATACATGAAACACATCATGTAAGCCCATTAGATTAGGTGGTAACGCCAACCTATAGGCTACCTCCCCGATCCTTTCCAAAATCTCAAAAAGGGCCAATGAATTGGGGCTTTAGTTTCCCCTTCACTCCAAACCGGAACGTGCCCTTGGATGGTGAGACCTTTAGAAACACAAGATCTCCTACCTCGAAACTCAATTCTATCCTTCGCTTGTCCGCATAACTTTTCCGTCGGCTCTGAGCAACCTTCAAATTGTCATGAATCACCTTAATCTTCTCTGCTGTCTCTTTTACAATTTTCGGGCCCAAAATCCTTTTGTCTCCAATCTCCTCCCAGTGAATCGGCGACCTACACTTTCTCCCATATAACACCTCAAAAGGTGCCATGCCGATACTAGCTTGGTAGCTGTTATTATAAGCGAATTTAGTTAGCACTAGATAAGTATCCTATATTCCTTTCATCTCCAAAACAGAGGCCCTCAACATGTTCTCGAGAATCTGAATGGTACGCTCAGATTGGCCATCGGTCTGAGAGTGATACACAGTACTGAATTTTAACTCTATCCCCAACTCCTTATGCAAACTCCCCCAAAACCTCAAGATAAAACGTGGATCTCTATCCGACACAATGGAGGCAGGAACTCCATGAAGCCTTACGATCTCATTTACATACAACTGAGCCAACCTATCACGCGAATAGGTCGTCCTGATTGCCAAGAAGTGGGCTGATTTTGTCAGACGATTAAATATAACCCATACAGCGTCATGATTCCTAGGAGTCCTCGGCAAATCCGATACAAAGTCTATAGCAATGTCCTCCCATTTCCAGCTCGGAATTGGCATTGGCTATAATAGTCCAGAAGGCTTCCTCCTTTCAGCCTTCAGTTGCTGACATACCAGGCACTTCTCCACGTAAGTCATGATATCTCTCTTCATATTTCTCCATCAAAAGGTTTTCTTCAGATCCTGATACATTTTATTCATTCCCGGGTAGATTGTATACCGAGACTGGTGAGCCTCCTTCAAAATTTTCTCCTTCAATCCTTTATCATCCAGTACACATAATCGATCTCTAAACCGCAACACACCATCAGCCCAGATGTTAAAATCAGCTCGAGACTCTTTACTCAATTCACCAACAATATCCATGAGGAATGGATCATTCACCTGCTTCTCTTTAACTTCACTAACTACCTCTGGTTGAATCTGAAAGTATGACAGGAGCATCCTATCACCTTTGGCATAGTGTTGGATATCGTACTGCTTCAAATAATCTAACATCTTTATCTGTTTGACCTGTAGGTGTGCCACATAACCCGATCGGTGACTCAACGCGTCCGCTACTATATTGGCTTTCCCCGACTTGTACTGTATCTCGCAATCATAATCTTTCAGAAAATTGAGCCATCTCCTTTGCCTCATGTTGAGTTCCTTTTGCAAAAATAGGTACTTCAAACTTTTGTGGTCTGAATATACAAGGAACCTCTCACCATATAGATAATGTCTCCAAATTTTTAATGCAAAGACTATAGCAGCAAGCTCGAGGTCATGAGTAGGGTAATTTTTCTCATACACCTTCAATTGCCTAGATCCATATGCCACGACTTTACCATGCTGCATCAACACACACCCTAGACCTGCTTTAGAGGCGTCGCAATACACCTCAAAGCCTCCTGAACCCTCCGAAATGATTAGCACCGTAGCGGTGGTCAAACGATCCTTCAGCTCCTGGAAGCTCAGATCACACTCCGCTGTCCACACAAACTTAGGCTCTTTTTTCAGCAACCGAGTCAGAGGCATAGCAATCTACGAGAAATTCTCTACAAAATGCCTATAATATCCTGCCATACCCAGAAAGCTCCTAACCTCGGTCACAGAAGCTGGTCTACTCCAATTTATAACAGCCTCTATTTTCTTGGGATCCATAGAAATGCCACCATCAGAAATCACATGCCCCAAAAACATCACCTTCTCGAGCCAGAACTCACATTTACTCAGCTTGGCATACAATTTTTCCTCGCGGAGTACTTGAAGTACCTTCCTCAAATGAATTTTGTGCTCATCATGATCCTTTGAATAAATCAAGATATCATCAATGAATACCACCACAAATTTATCCAAGTATGGCCTGAAAATCCTATTCATCAAATCAATAAAAGCAGCTGGAGCATTTGTGAGACCGAAAGGCATAACGAGAAACTCATAGTGGCCATAACGTGTCCGAAAAGCTGTTTTAGCCGCATCCTCTGGCTTGATCCTCAATTGGTAATAACCGGACCTCAAATCAATCTTTGAAAACACTCGAGATCCTTGTAACTGATCAAATAAATCATTAATGCGCAGTAGAGGGTATTTATTTTAAATCGTGATCTTATTCAACTCACGATAGTCAGCACACAACCTCAAAGACCCTTCTTTGTTCCTTACGAACAACACCGGTGCACACCAAGAAGATAAACTCGGTCTGATAAAACCCTTGTCTAACAGCTCCTTCAATTGCAACTTTAACTCCTTTAATTCAGCCGGAGCCATACGATAGGGGGATTGAGAAACTACACTAACACTAGGAATAATAACAATCTCAAACTCAATCTCCCGGTGTGGAGGCAATCTAGGTAACTCCTTTGAAAATACATCCTCAAAGTCACAAACAACCAAGATGTCCTTAGCCGGCACACTATGACTTCCAGTAGTGCAGGCATATGCCAAGTAAGCTCTACATCCACTTCTCATCAAATGCTTAGCATGAAAAGTAGAGATCAACATAGGCACCCCTTTTTTCTTAATGCTCTGAAAGAAAAAGGGCTCCATTTTAGGAATATTAAAATAAACCTGCTTCAGAAAACAGTCAATACTGGCATGGTATTTAGCCAGCCAGTCCATTCCTAGGATCATGTTAAAATCACCCATGTTCAACAGTACTAAGTCCACAACCAAACGGTTCCCATTCACCTCAACTATACATTCCGAATACATAACATCCGTAATCACTGAAGATCCGGTGGGAGTACACACGGATAATTCACAATCCAAAATACACAGGGCAGATACAATACAACATGCAAATCGCGAGGAAACAATGGAATGGGTAGACCCCGAGTCAAATAATATGGATGCAGAAACTCCACAAATAGAAAGGGTACCTTCTACAACGTTCGGAGATACCTCTGGATCTTAAACAGCCACCGCGAAGGCCTTTGTTGAGACAATAGGCTTCTTTCCTTCCAACCTCGGAGGTAGCGAACAATCCCTGATAACGTGGCCTTACTGCCCAGATCTGAAACATGCTCCCGACATCTTACGGTATGTTTGTCCCAGATGTTTCCTCCCACAAAAGGTACAGTCATCAGCCAACACTCTAGCACTGGTTATTGACTGAGCCGGTACAATACTGTTTCCCTTGTCAGCCGCCCTAGTCTTCTTAGACGGTCTAGAAGACCCCATAGCTGATCTAGTACTTACTCCAGCTCGGCTGGCGGTCCTCTTTACAGAGAATCTCTTTGTCTTCGCCTCCTTCTCATAGATCACTGCTCTGTCCAGGATCTCGGCATAAGTTTGGAGCTTTAAAACAGATAACAACTTTCTAATGTCATCTTGTAGCCCTTGCAGGAACTTCTTTGCTTTCCTCTTCTCATCTTCTACGTAGAAAGGTGCAAAACGGGATAGCTCAGTAAACTTAGCATCATACTCCTTGACCGTCATATTCCCTTGTCTCAATCTCATAAATTCTTGCTCTTTCTGATCTCGAAGATTAGATGGGAAGTACTTTTCTAGAAATGCATCTTCAAATATCTCCAAAGTAATGGCTTCGTTGGGCACTCCCATCACCCTTTTTTGCATATCCACCAACTACCAGCCTCACCTTCCAGCTTATACGCCGCAAAGGTGACCTTTTCTCTATCGGTGCAGTTAAGCACAGCGAATATCTTCTTCATTCTTTTCAACCACACGTCTGCTTCAGCTGGATCCAGCTTTCCTAGGAAGCCCGGTGCTCGTTCAGCTGTGAATCTATTATATGTCGTAGGACCAAGAAGTGTCAGAGCTGGCTCGGGTGCAGGAATCGAAGCCATGTGCTTTTGCTCGACGGATTCTACTACATTGGTCATCCTCTCAAATAGATCCATATAAGCAACCTCTCTATCGTAGGGCATGCTAACGCCACCGCGATCATTCCTTCTACCTCTTCTACTTACCATCCTACAATCAAGGCAAACACAAGGCTATAAGGAAAAGGATTCAATGGAATGAAAAAGAAATATTCAACAGCTTTAAGAAATTCTCAACCTATCCTAAGAACCAGTCTCTTAAAGGCCATAACTGTCTTAGCTTCCTCTACTTATTCCTATAGAAATTCTATTCAGAGATTCAATCCTATGCTTCCACTTTTCAATCAATTAATTCCTAAGGCATCTCAATTCTCTGATACCAAACGTGATGAAATGGATTTTTTTTAAAAGCTTCCATCAAGACAGTAACAGGATAACTTATAAGCACACAACTAACAATCATTCACAAATCTTCTTACAATAAGCCTACACAGGATCACATGTGCCATCCATGGCATAAATCTATAAAAGCGTTAGCTATACTAACAGTTCAATAATGAGATGCCGTTTAGGACCTGTACAGTATATCTAAAAGTTTAGAGCAGAAGCTAAACTAATAACCTACATAAGTATAGTTTTTCCTTTTTTACTATCTCATACATCATGCATTCTATACAAAATCCACGTGTCCATGAACATCCATAAAAACAATATCAGTATACAAAATTGCATGATCAGACAAGTCTTTACGTCACTGCTCTCCCAAAATAGCTCCAAATGCTTTAGGTCCTCAAATATTTTCAAGATTTTCTTCGGTCACTCTTTCTCATTGGGTACTAACTCTACTGTCTCATCTGGAGGGGAAAAAATAATAAAACAGTGAGCCAGGGCCCAGCAAGGTACATACACATAAGTAGTAAAATAGTGATGTAGAACGGTCATGTAGCTATGCATAATAGAATAGTTAATCAGAATATAATCCAGAAAATAGAGAAAACACACTTTAACGGTATTAAGTTTCAGTATTAGAAATCAGTAGTCAGTAAACAGTAATCAGCAAACGTTAATTAGCAAACAGAAAATGGTAAGCAGTAGTCGGTGTCCAGTATTCGATAAACTGTAAACAGCAATCGATAATCGGTAGACGGTAAACGGTAAACGGTACTCCATAATCGGTAATCGGTATAGTAAACGGTAACATAACATTATCGGTAACAGACCCTGCCAGTATACCCTACTAGTTGAGGGGGCAAAAATTCGATGATAGATTGTGTTCACTCCACACAATCCAAGGCCTGTAACAGTAATATCCCATTTCATGGGATCTGTACGGTATGCCACCCGAAGGTAGGCCGGTAACGGTAAATCCTCCTGACCGTAATGCCCCGAGGAAGGGCAGACCACAAATAACTCCATGGATAGAGTTATCCTCGATTACCCCTGAAAAGTTCTAAGGCATTCCGGAGAACCTATCCGGACTGTAGTCAGTCCCGGGTCTTAATTAACAGTAATAAAAATAACCTCTTTATTGAAAACCTTCTTTCACAATCATAGTTTTACAATTTACTTTTAGTTAATTTCAGAATGTACAGTAACGGTCTAAAACTCCTTCAGTTTTGCTTAAACGGTGCATGAAATTTTTATCAGTACAAGTCTGTCCAAATTTTCAGAAACAAATTATACAGGGAGCTTCTCTTCAATTTCAATTAACTTTTATATAACGGGAGCTTTGGTTAAAAATCACTAAAACCCCATCATTTTTGTACTTAGCGCTTTGCCAAAACCTTCGGACTTAAATCGATCTCTAAACACATACTTGCTCATGGAATTAATGCCATAAATGCCATGCATATACATTAAATCACGTAATTTACTCAAACTTCACAACATTTTTGAGCTACGGTTTCATCACATACTTTCCGAGACAAATCGAACACTATTTACATGCTTATACATGAAATCAAAGCCAAAACTTGCAAAAAACATGGATAAATAGAAAATCTAACCGAATAATCAAAGGAAACATGCTTTATTTACTTTAAACATGCGTCAACATCATTTTAAAGCATCTTTATCAACTTTAAAGCAAGAGAATCTGTAAAAACGAAAAATAACGTCCAAAGTACACTTGCCTTGGCCCGATCTACCGTTATTTCTACCGGAAGTGGATTGGAACAAGCGATTCTCCTCTTTCCCCTTCTGTTCTTCCTCTTCTTCATTCGTGCCTCTTCTCTTTCTCTCCCACTTTTCCTTTTCTCCCTCTATTTATAACAAAACGAAATCAGAACGTGGGTAAAACTCGGGGCAGCGCTCGAGCCAGCCTCAAGTGCTCAGCGAGCGGGCTGTATTCTGTTTTTTGTGCTCGAGCAGCTAGCGGGCGAGCGGGCTACATTTGTTTTTCGCACTCGAGCGGCCAGCGGGCAAGCGACGAGCAGGGCAACAACTGGATTTTGCGCTCGCTGTAGTGCCTCGGGCGCACAGCAGGCACCACACAGCCGCTTGTTGATCTTGGATATTTTTTCAACTTTTTACTTTCTGCCATCATTTTTCACTATAAGTTTGGCCCCTTAACGATACTCATAGTTCTAATTACTTCCAATTTTTACGTTTTTGGTTCCGGGGCCTAACAAATGATCTATGAGAAAGAAACAGAGACGGAGAGATTTTATGCAAAGAGGACTACTAGCCGGGTGAGAATTTATACTAGATATGCTATGGGATCTTCTGGACCGTCCAAGAGGACTAGGATAGCTGACAAGGGAAAGAGTGTTGTACTAGCTCAGTTAGTGACTGATTCTAAAGTATCGGCTAAAGATTGTACCTTCTGTGTGAGGAGACACCGAGGCAAGCGTGCCATAAGGTATCGGGAGCATGTTTCAGGTGTGGACAGAAGGGCCACCAGATCAAAGATTGTCCACTACCTCCAAGGCTAGAATGAAAGAAGCCTACTGTCCCGGCAAAGGCCTCTGTAGTGACTGTTTAGGACCCGAAGGCATCTCTGAATGTCGTGGAATGTACTCTTTCTATTTGTGGAGTTTTTGCATCTATGTTGTTTGACTCGAGATCTACCAACTCCTTTGTTTCTCTACGATTTGCATGCTTCATTGTATCTGCCCTGTGTATTTTGGATTGTGAATTATTTGTGTGTACTCTTAGTAGGTCCCCTTTGATTACGGATGTTGTGTATCCTGGATGTATAGTTGAGTTGAATGGGAAATGTTTAGTTATGGATATGGTGTTGTAGAATATGGGTGCTTTTGATATGATTTTAGGGATGGACTTGCTGACCAAATATCATGCCAGTATTGACTATTTTCTGAAGAGGATTTATTTTAATATTTCTGGGAGGAAACCCTTTTTTTTTAAGGAATTAAGAAAAAAGGGGGTGTCTGTATTAATCTATACTTTACATGCTAAGCATTTGATGAAAAGTAGATGTAAAGCTTATTTGGCATATGCCTGCACTACTGGGAGTCATAATGTGCCGGCTAAGGACATCCTAGTTGTCTACGATTTTGAGTATGTATTTTCAGAGGAGTTACCTGGATTACCTCCACACCGGGAGATTGAGTTTGAAATTGCTATTGTTCCTGGTGTTAGTCCAGTTTCTAAGGCCCCTTATCGTATGGCTCTGGCTGAATTGAAGGAGTTAAAATTGCAATTATAGGAGCTGTTAGACGAGGGTTTTATCAGACCGAATGTATCTCCTTGGGATGCACCGATATTGTTTGTGAGGAAGAAAGATAGGGCTTTGTGGTTGTGTGTTGATTATCATAAGTTGAATAAAATCACGATTAAGAATAAATATCCTCTAACATATATATATGATTTATTTGATCAGTTGTAAGGATCTTGGGTGTTCTCGAAGATCGATTTGAGGTCCGATTATTATCAATTGAGGATTAAGCCAGAAGACGTGACTAAGACTGCTTTTCGGACACGTTATGGCCATTATGAGTTCCTTATTATGCCTTTTTGCCTTACGAATGCTCCAGTTGTTTTTATGGATCTGATGAATAGGGTGTTTAGGCGTATTTTGATAAATTTTTGGTGGTGTTTATTGATGATATCTTGATTTATTCAAAGGATTATGAGGAACACAAGATTCATTTGAGGATAGTACTTCAAGTACTTCGCGAGAAAAAATTATATGCTAAGCTAAGTAAATGTGAATTCTAGCTAGAAAAGGTGATGTTTTTGGGGCATGTAATTTCTAATGGTGTTATTTCTGTGGATCCAAGGATGGTAGAAGCTGTTATAAATTGGAGCAGGCTGGCTTTTGTGACTGAGGTTAGAAGCTTTCTTGGCATTGCGGGATATTACAGCAATTTCGTAGAGAATTTCTCACAGATTTCTATACCTCTAACTCAATTACTGAAGAAGGAGGCTAAGTTTGTATGGATTGAGGAGTATGATTTGAGCTTTCAGGAGCTAAAGGATAACTTGACTACCGCTCTAGTATTGATTATTCCGGAGGGTTTAGGAGGCTTTGAGGTATATTGCAACACCTCTAAGGCAGGTCTAGGATGTGTATTGATGCAGCATGGTAAAGTTATAACTTATGGATCTAGGCAATTGAAAGTGCATGAGAAGAACTATCCTACTCATGATCCAGAGTTGCTGCTATTGTTTTTGCCTTTAAAAATTTGGAGACATTATTTGTATGGTGAAAAGTTTCTTATGTACTCTGATCATAAAAGTTTGAAGTACCTATTTTCATAAAAGGAACTTAATGTGAGGCAAAGGAGATGGCTTGATTTCAGAAATGATTATGACTGTGAGATACAGTATAAGCCAAGGAAGGCCAATGTAGTTGAAGACACATTGAGTCCCCGATCAGGGTATATGGCTCAATTATAGATCAAGTAGATAAAAATGTTAGATTACCTGAAATAATGTGATATCCAGCGTTATGCTAAAGGTGATAGAATGCTCCTGTCATATCTTTAGATCCAACCGAAAATAGTCAGCGAAGTTAAAGAGAAGCAAGTGAATGATCCGTTCCTTGTGGATGTTATAAGTGATCTAAATAAGGAATCTCGAACTGATTTTAATATCCAGACTGATAGAGTGTTGAGGTTTAGAGACTGATTATGTGTACCGGATGATAGAGAATTGAAGGAGAAGATTTTGAAGGAGGCTCACCGGTCCCGGTATACGATTTATCCTAGGACAAATAAAATATATAAGGATCTGAAGAAAACCTTCTGGTGGAGAAATATGAAAAGAGATATCATGTCTTATCTGGAGAAATGCCTAGTATGTTAGCAACTAAAAGCTAAGATGAGGAAGCCTTCTGGTTTGTTATAGCCTATGCCGATCCCAAGTTGAAAATAGGAAGATATTACTAAGGATTTTATATCGGGTTTACCGAGGACTCCTAAGAATTATGACGCCGTTTGGGTTATAGTTGATCGGTTGACAAAATCAGCCCACTTCTTGGCGATCAGGATGACCTATTCACGTGATAGGTTGGCTCAATTGTGAGATCCCGAAATCAAAAATGTATAAAATCAAAATAAAATATTGCTACTTAAAACCAGAGAATTTTGTTGAAGTCTAAACCTTGAGGGTTTTGATGAAATCGGAATGACTTTATGCCACTAGAAGGCCAAACTATTTCATGGAAGTGCAAGAGGCCGGAGTGAATGATAAAAAGTTGACCGGATTTGAAGAAGTTGACTGGATTTTGAAGATGTTGACCCGCTTTAAGTGGAAAAGTTGACCGGACGAAATATATATAAATTGGCTACCAAATTCAGGGCAAACTAAAGACAAACTTTGGACGGTTAAAATCCAACTAAATCCCAACTAACTAGAGTAAGTGAACTACCCCGTTGACCATCTGAGAAGAAGTACCAAGTAGGTAACTTACCCCACTTACTCCCACCAAATCTCTTAGAAGAAGTATCAGGTAGGTAACTTACCCCACCTATTCCACCTAACCTCTCCTCTATATATACCCAGCTTCGATTAAGGAAGCTGGCACGAGCAACCCGCAAGAAGAACAGTAAGGAGTAGAGAATGAGAGAAAGCTTCCAGTCTGTAAGGGTGGGCGAACAAAAATCAGGCAAGTGTACACCCCCCTGTTTTTAAGTTCATGCAAGTGCACTCCCTGTTTTTACACTTCATGTTTGAAATGCAAGTATATCTGACTTTGATGAAATTATGTTAAAGTATGTATAATATTGTTCTGATCATCTGAATTAAGGAAGAATTTCTGTTAATGCCATGTTTAAAGGAAGCTCTGTTCTACATTCTCATAAAGACCACCAATCGACCTTACTTGTTTTAAGCTGTGAAACTGACATTTATACGGAAATTTTGAAATCGAAAATTTACCCATGAAAGTTGAATTGCATTTTAAAACCGAAAATTTACCCATAAAAGTTGAACCGCATTTTGAAACAGGAAATTTTCCATGAAAGTTGAACAGCATTTTGAAACCGAAAATTTGCCCATGAAAGCTGAACCTCATTTTGAAACCGGAAATTGCCCATCAAAGTTGAACCGCATTTTGAAACTGGAAAGTTGAACTGCATTTTGAAACCAAAAATTTGCCCATGAAAGTTAAACCGTATTTTGGAACCGAAAATGTGAGGTTCCGGATTTGTGAACCCAATAATTAAGAGTTGATTAGTATGTTAATGATCAATACTAATCTTATGGGATAATTAAGGTTTGGTATCGGAAGAAAAATCAGAAAATTATTCGGGTCCGGGCTGCAGAAGCCCTGCCAGCAGGCTCGCGCCTGCTGGGCGCTCGAGCCGAGGCTCGAGCGGAGGAAGCAGAACTGACCCGTGGGCTGGCCGCTCGCCAGCCGCTCGATGGGGCGCTCGAGCAAATAAACCAGAACCTCCCGTATTCTGGCCGCTCGCCAGCCGCTCGCTGGGGCGCTCGAGCGGTGGCCGTCGTAGCCTGGCCGCTCGCCAGGCCGCTCGAGCGGCCGGCGTAGTATATATTTGCGCCGCGTGTTCGTCTCCCTCATTTTTCTGGTGCCCGAGGGTTTTGAGGAGAGAGAGAGGGGCGCGACTAGAGAGAGAAGGA
>JAODPA010074768.1:0-29148 GCA_025585075.1 Nepenthes mirabilis
AATATGTATTGGTCAAATATATGTCAATAGCTGGCCAACGGTTAGTTTAACGGGTATTTTTCTAATTTCCCAAAAAAAAAAGGAGGGAACCCGTGTCTTGTTTGACCGCGTCAACTGAAAGAATCTATTTAAATGATGAATGCCTCAGGCTTTCTTTTATCAGCATTGATCACGCTACTACCTGCGAGAGACGGAGAGCTACTGAGAGGGGAACGTTCGAGATTCTAGGGTCTCGAAGATCTACATTCGAGGAGATAGGGAAGACACGATATCCAGGTCAATGAGTCTCTTCATTGGCGATATAGTTTCCCTACGGAGAACCGTTTTGCCTGTTGGATTTCACTATTGCTGAAACTGAATGTTATATGAAAGCCGCAAAAACGGGAATCTGGGGTGGGTATAAAGATGTAGAAACTCGCACTTGTACAGAACTTGGAATTTTTTGAGATCCTTACACGGAAATATTTCATGAACTGCCAAAACATTGCCAGGCACTTCGCGTTCTCTATGGATTTAATTTTCGGTAGGGAGCTTCGCGGGTGAACATTACTGTTTGTTCGAAATCTTGTTCGTTTAACTGAAATTTTAACTTATTCTGAATTTCTGGTGGTTTTTTCGTATAATTTGTTGAAGAATTATAACTTATTTGGATTTGGCAGGCACCGCTCTCTCTCTCTCTCTCGCGCGCGCGCGCCTGTCTCTATGCGTTCCAGCATGTCATTCTGCCCTTGCTGCATGCCCTTTCTTATTCGTTAAGTCTTCTTACAGAGATCTCTGAAAGAAAATAGTTTTGGTTGCGCCTCTAACTGCGCGCGCGCCTGTCTCTATGTGTTCCAGCATATCATTCTGCCCTTGCTGCATGCCCTTTCTTATTCGTTAAGTCCTCTCTCATAGATCTCTGAAAGAAAATAGTTTTGGTTGCGCCTCTAACTGCGATAATTTCTTCAATGTGAATGCTGAGTACGTTATATTCTGGTGTTATACAATGTTTAATTGATCTGGCTCCATGGTTTTTAACCCATTAAATTTAATGGTTATTGAGTTCCGGTTCCAGAACGTGTAGAATTCTAAGTTGAAGGATTCATTGGAACAGTTCCCTGTCATGGAAGAAAAGTTTCAGACATCCTTAAGAGGGAATATGAAGCTCAAAGTGAAGTAGGAAGACGATAGGAAGATCTGGTGATGATTGGAATTCAAATTTTCTTCCACAAAGGCTGTGTTAAACTCACTCAAATCTTGCCGGTCTTTTCTGGTCTAAGTGAACCTTTGTAGACAACTCTCCTTTGCCAACATATTTTCTGTTATTGTAAGTCCTTGTTACGTTTTGTGCCTTTATATGCACTGGAGAAGGAAAAGCAACTCATCGACAAATTAATCTGCTAGTTTAGCGGCAAGGGATGAGTTGAATGATGAGTTCAATCATCTTTTGCTGAAACTTCGGTCAGCAGATGAAACTATCACTGATAGGGAGTTCTTTATAGAAAAGTGGTACAGTTTCTGAACTAAGCCAAACATTATTGAATGATGTATTATGGTCTTGAGTTTTGTTTGGCAAACTATGGAACACTGTTGTTCTGCTTCACTTTGTTTATGCAATGATGATTTTTCCGTGGCTTCTGTGCATTCTGACAGGTTGGTGAACGAAAGTTTAGAAAGAGATAAGAGAGGCGTTTTACAATGATCAACGAGCAAAACCTCCAAACTCAATGGGGAAAAAGACTATGACCACAGTTGAACATGAACTGTTAAATTGTTTGAATTTAATTATACGTAGATATTTGATGATCTCTAAAAGATAGTTGAGACTAATCCTTTATTACATCTTATTTAGTATAATGAGGTGTGGATTACAGGGTATGGCTGCTGTTAAGGACACTTTTGTTTTTTTTTTTTGTTCTTAGGGTGCCACATTCAAAAATAATGAATTCTTGCCAATAAAAATGGGCCTGTACTTTGTTTACTATATTATAAGATTTGGAAGACTCTGTAGTTTTTGACTTGAAAAACTCACCACATTCAGCTGAGCCGGCCCATTTACTAATTCTTTATCCATCTATGGAAGTTAATATTTTATATGGACGAATTTTCTTTTAACAGTGGGTTTTTTAGATGACTTTGTTCAGAGTGTTATTAAGTGTTAAATGTTTTTGTCATGTGTTGCTTTTAGATGTGTTAATTGAATGTCTCGGAATTGAAGCAGCAGCAGACAGATTGACCAGTGAGAAAATCTGAAATGGATGATGTATATTTGCAGTTAAAATTAAAGCAAGAGCTTCCAGATGAGTATATCTCCAGAAATTAGAAGGGAAAAATGTTAGTGCTTATTCAAGCAACAAGAGTTTGCTAGCAACTTATTTCAAATGCTGAGAATCTTTGTAGTTTTGTGAAGCTAACTAGAAGCAACCTATCATTCTTTGTACATTTCTTGCAATGTTTACTCCTTTTATTTTACATAATAACAATAACTAATTTTCCTTTTCTCCCGTTTGTTGTTCAGTCTCTTTAAGGCACTAGATTGATTCAAGTTAAATATGAAGGGGAAGGAACAAGAGAGAAAAATGTTATGGAATTAAATCACATTTGCGCTTCAAACTTTTCTTTTCCCTCTAGCATTTAATGACTGAAGTTGAACTTAAAGTTCATGGAAACTTCTTCTAAATTGCGAGTTTTATCCTGTTGAAGGAATTACTAGGCCCCTAGTGCTATTCCCAAGAGAATCCTCTTGCTGAAAGTGCTTGGGTACCTACATCAACATAAACGAGTTCATAGCATTGGTTTGGCCTCCCCAGATAAAGCAGTTTGATCCCTCATTCGTTGGGTAAGTTAATGGAATGAATTTGCTAGGTAAGCTAAGTAGGATATACCTGCTTAAAATTTATCTTGACTGGTCTTGGTGATGAGTTTAATAAAGGGATAAGATTAAGCTTTATGTCTCAAATGACAACTTCTTGTCAAGGTTAAGTATGATTTTGTAACCCATAAGTTAAGTAGGATATACCTGCTTAAAATTTATCTTAACTAGTTTTGATGATGAGTTTAATAAAGGGATAAGTTTAAGCTTTATGTCTCAAATGACAACTTCTTGTCAAGGTTTAGTATGATTTTGCAACCCATAAGCGAAGCATCATTTCATTCTTACAGGATCCAATTGAGGAGTTTAGATGCAACCTTCTGGTAGCTTCACAAAAAGACAATTTGAGTCATATGTTGATGATTGACATGCATTTGACTAAAGGTATATCACATTGACATTATGAACATTCAAATGTTTTTCCGTTCATTCTTTAGTTCTATGGAAGACTTGGAGTATTGGACAATTATATATATTTAATAACATTTGTCATGATTAGTTGAGTTTGTCATTTGTTGAATAGATTATGGTTTTTGATTGAATGGAAACCTTAACTTCACATTGATCATGCCTTTTCAATTTCGAGTTGTAATGCCATTGCATGAAATCTAGTAGATGCAATTTAGCCGACACATTTCGTGGACACTCATGATTGTTATGTTGGGGGTGTCATAAGGCTTTTGTTTTCTGTTGGGAATCTGTACCCCGCAAGTGAACTTGTGCTTAAGCATCTGTAGCATTATAACACTTCCCTTGTTATATGTGAAGTAGATAGTTATTTCCTTGCTGTACAATGGTGGACATGTTCATAAACACTTTTTTACCCAAACTGCATGTATTCCTTTCAATACTAATTACTTCAACAACTATTCTTTTGAAAAATTGTTTGTTTAATTGGAATTTTATCTTATTTTGAATTTCTGGTGGATTTTTTCCTTCAAATTTGTTAAGGAATCAAATCCAATTTGGATTTGGTGGGGAACTTCTCTCTCTCCCTCTCGCTTTTCTGTACATGACAGCATATCATTCTCCCCTCGCTGCATGTCGTCTCTAATTTGTTGTGTCCTTTTTCTTAGATCTCTGAAAGAAAATCGTTTTGGTGATGATTGTGATAATTTCATCAATGTAAGGGCTGGGTACGTAGTGATTATTTTCAATGTTTATTTGATCTGGTTCCATGGTTTTTAAATCATTCAATTTTTCTTTCGGTGAAGACCAATGAACTCACTTAAATCTTGCAGGTCTTTTCTAGTTTGGTTCAGAATGCTAAGTGAGCCTTTGCGCAGACAACTCTCCTTCACCCGCATGTTTTCTATTAACAGAAGATGACAAGCAATTAAGTGACATAGTGGCAATAGAGTTAGCCGGACCAATGAATGATATAAATACTATTGTTGCCTTAGCTTTGTTCATGTTAGTAAGTTGAATGATGAATTCCACCATCTTTTTCTGAAGCTGCAGTCTGTGGCAGAAAATATCACAGATAGGAAGTTCTTTACTGAAAAGAGGAACAGCGTAAGAACTAAACCAATCAATATTGGATGATGTGTTTATGGCCGTTTTTTGGCAAGACTATGGAATGCCGATGTTGTGTAGCATTTTGAATGTGCTATACTGAGTTTTCCTTAGACTCCTGGGCATTATGACAGGGAGCAGGAGGAAAGTTAACATAGAGAAAAGAGAGGTGTTTTATAATGATCAAATGTGCAAAACTACTAAATTCACCGGGGAAATTGATTGTGGCTACTATTGAACCTATACTTTTGTACTTGACCATCTGTGAAAAATAGCTAAGGCTTATTCCTTATTACAGCTTATTTAGCACAATGTGCCGTGGATAACAAGTTATGGCTGCTGTCAAGAGGACATTTGATTTTTGTGCTAGGATGCTACATTTCTGAAATATTGAATCCTAGACAATAAAAGTGGGTTTGCACTTATTTTGAATGTAAATTATACTGTAAGATTTGGAAGACTTGTCTTCTTTTTTGGCTTGAAAAATTCACCACTCCCAATCGAGTTGGCACACTCACTGATTCTTTGCTCATTGTAGGGATCTTCATATTTTATAAGGACTTTGTTTTGCCCTTAAACAACAGGTTTTGCGGATGATTTTGATTGAGAGTATTGTTAAGTATTGGCTGTGTTTGGCATGTGTTGCTTGGATATTTGTTAATGGCATGCCTTGGGTACAGAAGCTGCAATATATAGACTGGCCAGTGAGAGTTATAGATCTGAACTGGACAATGTATATTTTCAGTTAAAATAGAAGGAACGGCTTTTATTGAGTCTCACTACATAACTTAGAAAGGTAAAATGCTAGTTTTTTCTCAAGAGACAAGAGTTTGCTAGCAAATTAGTTACATTATTTCAGGAGAATAGACTGAAAGAGATGATGAAAGTTTAGCACTTTCAACGTAGATTTGCCTATTGTGTTCTGCATGTGATCCTTTCTATAAGTTGATTAAGTGGCAAAGTTGCATTGGTTCTAAGCATATGCTCCTCAACAGTATGATCAACAGGCAACGCCTGATCCTATGTGGTCTATGAGCTTCAAGAATCCAAAGATCTGTAGTGGAATAGCTTGCAGAGGAATCCATTTAACAGAATGCAAAATCTGGGGAAGGGAATCCGTGCAGAGGCCATTGTTTAAAAGAAGAGTGAAACCAAAGGTGGGTTATTGAATTGGCGGAGAATGTCAGCACCCTTCAAAAAAATTCATGATCATTTGAGAACAAAAATGATTTGTGCTAGTGTTTTAAATAAGTTCTAGAAGGAAAAGGAAAACATCTTACATGTTAGCCTCATATGTTAACTTTGAAATCTTGTAGTAATTTGTCTTATTGAAATATCAGAATTTTTTTAACAAAGACAATATTCAGAAACTATAAGATGATACAGGAAAAAAAGAGGCTGAAATTTGGATCTTTCAAAAGGAGGTTAGGAAGCACGAGCAGCACGTATTTTTCTAGAGAATCAGTTCAGTCTGCTTGATAACATAAATTGGACAGATGGGGAAGCTGATAATGCAGTGCAGGGACATAGAATAGAATCTAGAAGGCCAAAATGTAGAGGTTTCTAGAACAATTTGACTAAAAATGCTGTCATGGATTTGTTATGGTCCTTGAATGTTCTTAGGACTTCAATGCATGTTTGTGGATCCAAACAAATATTAATTGATTCAAATGTGAAATGGATGCATATTTGAAAACATAAGACTCTTACTCCAAGGGCTAAGAATCCAAGTAGTTCCGTTGAGGTAACTAAAGGTAAGTTACTATTCTTTGTACATTTCTTGCATAGTTTACTCCTTTTTACACAATAAAGATAATTGATTTTCCCTTCTTTGGTTTCTTGTAGAGTTGCTTTAAGGCAGTAATTGGATCCAAGGCAAATACAACGGGTTGGAATAAGAGGGAAATGTTTGTTCTGGAAATAAATCATTTGCACTTTAGTCTTTTTCTAACCCTCTTTTTTAAGATTTGAAGTTGATCTAAAGTTTATATCAATTACTTCTAAATTGCAAGTTTTGTCTTGTGGCAGGGTTTAATATTCCCTTGGTGCTATTCCCAAAGGAATTCTCAAGCTGAAAGTGCTTGGATACCTACATCAACATAAATGGGTTCATACCATTGGTTTAGCCTCCTCACATAAAGCGATTTGATCCCTTACTAAGTTGATGGAACGGAATGATAACCTAAACAAGTAATACAAGTAGGATACACTTGCTTCAAACTTATCTCGATTAGTCATGATGATGAGTTCAATTAAGAGGGATTAAGCTTGGCTCAAACTTCTTAGCAACCCAGCTACTAAGCATCATTTCCTTTTGACAAGAATAATTGTAGGCAGGTCAGATGCGACATTCATGTATAATTGTTTAGAGAAAGGCAATCTCAATCTTACTTTGTTGATCAATATGCATTTGAATAAATGTATATCATATCAACATTCTTATCATTCAAATGTTTTTCCCTTCATTCTTTACTTGTCTATGAAGGAGTTGAACTTTGGACGATATAAACTTAAGAACCTTTTCCATAATTAGTCGGGTTTATTATTTATTGAATAGGATATAGTTTTTGATTGACTAAAAAACTTTTGTTTGCATCAATTATCAGTTCCTTTTAATTTTGAGTTGTAAAAGCCATTATATGAAATCCAGTAGATGCAATTTAGCCAACAGGTGCTTTTGGTTGTTATGTTAGGCTGTCCTGAGGTTTGTGTTCTGGCCCTTCTGGGAGATGTTTCTTGGGACATTGCCCCTTTAATTAATTGAAAACCTGTACTTAAGCATCCATAGCATTAGAATGCTTCAATTGTTGTTCTTTGAGTAAGTGGCTATTACCTTGCTGTTGACTAGTGGCCTTGTTCATAAACACTGAACCAATATGTAAGTATTCTTTTTAACAGTAATTACTTAAACAAGGAAAACTACTAATAGCATGATTCTATCACTCTTTCTTATGCATGCTACTGAAGAATTTGTTTCTAAATCTCTTGAAGGTTGTTTTAACGGTAGGAAAGTGTATATGAATTTTTCAGAGTTTTCTAATTCTACGGGTACTCATCAAAGGAGAATTTTTTAAAGAATTCAATGCCAGTATTAGTATGCACAGTGTGGAAAAACTTGGTTGAAATTGCCTTTTGCCTTTTTTTCCTATTTGATTTCCAAAATGTGTTGGTTTTTTGCCCAGACTATTGGATGAAAAGCTCAAACATTGTGTTGCCAATGAGGAGAAAGACTTGTGCTATCCAATGTAAGTATAATAGGGTGAATGACTGTATCATTTTTCTCAGGCTTTCTACTATGGAAAAGTGATATTTTGTCATTTATATTGTATTGTTCCTGCCAAAAGTTGATTAGAAAATTTCATGCTTTTTAGGTTGATGTCCTTGAATATAAGACGAAGTACTTATGTTAATTGAATGGTAGGAAGGAAAAATCTCAGGTGTTGCACGTTGCTCTTAGTCTTGTATAAGTGCATGCAGGTAGGGTTTTAAATAGGCTAAGAGGCTTATAAATGGACTTCAACTTGATTTGTTAAATTTGTTACTTGTATTTGAATGAGCTTTTTAGTTTTAACTGAGATAAAATAAATTGATTAATAACTTGGTAGATAATGTGATCTCTATCTTACGTAAATTGATCTAATTAATTAATCGAGTGCAAAAATAAGACATAATAGTTAATGTTGATTTACCGTGATTGAGTTATTGAGTGTAGTTTTTCCAAATGTGTCAATAGTAGATGGAAATAATCAAAAGGCTTTTGATTTATAATCGAGCGTAGAAATAAGATATGTAATTTTAAAGACTATGCAAATGGTTTTCAATTAATAATATTACTCTAAGGCTAACAGAAATTGGAATGAAAAAGGAAACAAAATAAAAAGTTCAACAAAAGACAGTGTTGGTACATTTAATGTAAAATAAGACATAATAATTAAAGTTGATTTACCGTGGTTGAGTTATTGAGTGTTATATTTCCAAATGTGTCAATAGTAGATAGAAATAATCAAAAGGCTTTCGATTTATAATCGAGCGTAGAAATAAGACATGTAATCTCAAAGACTATGCAAATGACTTTCAATTAATAATATTACTCTAAGGCTAACAGAAATTGGAATGAAAAAGAAAACAAAATAAAAAGTTCAACAAAAGACAGTATTGGTACATTTAATGCAAAATAAATTTCCTTATCCTGCAATGACGTGCATTTTGTTTTTTTGTTGACCATGTCAATCATTGAGCAAGACAGAGGCTATAAATTGACGCTTGCTCATTCATCACTACTCATTCTGACTCTGCAGTTGAGAGAAATAGTGGATGGATTTTGATAAAGCAGTCTTTGAGTTCATAGGTTTCCAGATTTGAATTCGCAGCGTTGCAGAGTAGAGAGTTTGCTTAGAAGATGATCTATTGGTTTCTTGTTTGCCATTGTTGAAGACAGATTGATGTTAGAAAGCTTCGAATACTATATTATAGGGCTTCAAAGTCTTTGAGTTCATAGCTTTACAGATTTGAATTTGCAGAGATGCAGAGTAGAGAGTTTGCCTAAAAGAAGATCTGTAAGTTTCTTGTCCACCATTGCTGAATACTGGTTGATGTTTGAAAGCTTCAAATACTATAGTATAGGACTTCAAGATGCAGAAACTAGCGCTAACACATGAATAGCCTGTATCAATTTGGATGCTTAAATTGACGAAGAAGCAAAATCTTGCCAACATAGTTGCATTCCTCAACAGATTGAATTTCATTAGGATGTTTCCTGAGCTTGGGACACATAGTTGGTTTGTTTGATAGCTATTTTTATTTGATTAAGATTTTAGTGTGTGCTGGCGTATATTTCTCCTCCTTGCCCAGGTTCTCTTATAAGAAGACCTCTTATGGAGAAAATCTAAAGAAGACAACAGTTTTGTACTGCCTCTAACAGCTTCTTCCTTATTTTAGTGTCTCGGCTTGAGACATCTTGTGATATTTTTCTACTGCTTTCATGATCTGGCGACATAGTATTTAAATTGGGGCAATGGTGCTATTCCAGCACAATGTTTCTTAATAGTGCCTTGGTCATATTACCTATCTTTATTGCTCCCGGCCATCCGTGTGTTGATTTTCATCTATAAGGCATTTAATTGAGTATTATTTGCTTATTCAATATAATATGAGTTAGTAAAGTTGTTTGGTCAATACACTAACTTAAACATGCAATTTGTGTCACGATGGTGCTATTTGTTGCATGTCTTGTAACATGCCCTCGCTTTTGTTTGATATTATGATATGAGATTTTAATGAGCTAGAGCAGGATGCTGTGGCATCTGCTAGTTTCGACCTTATTTGGAGTTATTGAATTTATAAAATGTTGGAAGTATAATTATTAGCGTCATATTTTTTTATAGTCTATTTGTTGGATCATGTGACTATTTGAAAAACTGGGAGTTTGTATTGCTAGAGTTTTCAGCTTTTGTCACTAAGAAAACTGGGGGTAAGTTATTCTTGAAGGCCTCATATTTGATTTTATGTCTGGAAAGTTAGGCTATCTTAATTTCTATTTTTTTAATATTTACTTAAAATATTCTTAATGTAATCTTTATTCTAGAACTAGTAACTTCTGTTGAATGTCAATTATAAATCTACCCTCTTTTCATGCCTAACTTATCCCGGACCAGCTAATTACATAGTATAAGTTGTTTAGTCAGTCTATAAGTTATGAAATGACATTGAACCTTTACAACATGTGTTTTTTTGGAAGTGAGGAGGATTTAGGGGATGGAAAGGATTGGGTAGTGAAGGAAATAGTTTACATTGTCTGGGAGTTTAGTGATGTGAGAGAAGGGGAACTTAAAATTGGCACTTTTCACTCACTAGTAGTCTAGTACAAAAGTTTGGGCTTGTGATTTTGTGGGAGTGAACCATTTGTGCGTTCACTTTCATCCCCCGTTTTCCCTTTCTCTTCCATTTTTCACCTCAAAATATAGTGCTTTGCTCTTTGTAAAATATATTATGATGGATTTTAAATTACTATTATAGAGTTTATTTTAGTTATTAAATACTACATGCATGCATTGCATACCATTGCATATAATTGAATATAATTATATTTCAATGGATATTATTGCATATCACTGTATGTTTTCTGTATGTGGAGCACATTCAGGAAACACATTCAGCAACACTTGCTTTGTTATGTAAATAAAAGTGATGCCTATTGGATAAAAATTTTGTGTAGTTCTCTATACACATTCGGCAACATTTGTTGCATGGCCCTTTAGAATGAAACAAAAAAGGTTACACTTTTCTCATAGTTGTCAAATTGCTATTAAAAATTACTAGGAAGTAGTGTTCTTTGTGTCGATATCGCATTAGTGTGTAATTTTAGGATAAAAATTTGTCTGCATTGCAGGTGAGTTATCAACGTGATATATTCAATTGTATATAGAAGCCGGTGACATGTTGGCCAATGCTTGATATTAGAATGCGCACGGTAGGGTAATGATCATCCCGTCTATAGCTGAGCAGTTTGAATGTTATGATTTGTTCATCATGTTACAATTTAGATTGAATCCTGATTTATATCTTTATTCCACTTTTTTTATATCATTTGTTTGCAGGAGAAGAATGAAAAGAAGGAATTAAGCACCAATTATGATCTTCGAGATCTGAAACATGCAACTTCTAGCTGAAAACTATTTAAGGAACTAGGCTTTACTTTAGAGCTGACCATTAGATGTGTCAGGAGGAGCTTCCATTGCTAGATTAAGAGTTTTGTAGAAAACAAAGGTGTTTAAGCACGATCGAAAGTACAAATTAGAGCTTTGAGACTACAGCATGAAGCTGAATGTATACAGGTTTAGGAGGACATGGATCTCTAGAATTCCAAAGTGCATATTGAAAATTTACTTCCTTTAGATTACTTCATATTATTCCATATATTCTTTCTTTATTGTGTTCTTTGTGAATTGTAGGAAGAAAGGCAGTGGGCTTTCCCAGATAGAAGAGAAAGGTACATGTAAAGCAACATATTCTTTTTTTTTTTGAAGTGTTGGTAATTTAGGTTCTTTCCCAGATTTTACATGTTCTTGGATGCTACACCCTGGAGAGGACTCACCCTGGGGTTGCGATCTTGCAAACACTGTTAATTAATCCCACAATCAACTCCAAATATAATTAATATGATGTCACAGGATTTGGCAATACTCTCCTTGTTTGGCTGTATAATCAATGTACCTGATGGGTTCAGTACGGGCATAGGCCAGCAGGAGAAGGGCCCAACCAGCAAGAATGAGGTCCAGCCGGCAGGAAGGCTCAGCCAGGCGATGGAGGCCGCAGGGGATTCGCGTGAGGCCCAGCACCACGAGATAGAACTTAGGCCGGACAGGCCACATCAAGGCCCAACAGACATCGCCTGACTGGCCTAATCACAATCCGCCTGTCCTCCCCCCAAGGTGGCTGCATACTAATAGCGCAGGAGACACCCGTCGCCCTGCAGTGGCTCAACCAATCCCAGTGAGAGGCGACCGGACCCATGCTGGCCACGCTGGTCAATGGTCCCCTCACTGCTATAAGGCAACAATTGACACTGTTAGCCACCACCAACGCTCAACGACTAGCGAACCTAGGTAGGACACTTGTCATAGGGTTCCTGCTCCCAAAACCTCCTCCATGGAGCTTACAAATGCCTCCTCCTACATTGGAAAGGAGGGGAGGAACGAAAGAGTTCATTCAACCAAAAGATTCGAATGTCAAAAACCATTCGAGGCATCTCAAAGCTACCTTCAGCTAAAGCTTCGAACCGAAACGCGGGGAGAAGGAACCAGCTCTCCTCCCTCCAACACCGCCACTCCAATCCGACGATCTTAGTAAGCTACTCTTTAAAGTGCACGAAAGGAGCCAAAGCCGTCTCCTGAAACTCACTTTCCCACCGCTTACATATAAACATCTGTGCATTCCATATCACATTTACCTTCACACTCTCATTTTTCCACTCCTAGGGAAAGTGAGTTTGAGGACATGCTATTTGTCCCAAGTCTCACCGACCACTCTCAACCGACCAGCGGAGGACTAGACTTCCGCGATGTGTCCACATTGCAATAGGCCCAATCTGGTGAATCAACAGAGTTGGTCCCCTTGGACCCCAATGAATCGGAGAAATGCATACACGTCGGAAGCTCCCTTTCGACACTGGTCTGTGACCAGCTTGTAAGCTTCCTCAGGGAGAACTTTGATGTTTTCGCATGGACTTTTGCAGACATGCCCGGGATATCGGTTGGAATAATGGTCCATAAGTTGGGCCTCAATTCTGGTCGTAAACTTGTCTGACAAGAGCGCAGGAACCACTTCATCGAAAAGTTGATCGCCATAAGGAAGGAGGTGAAAAAGCTGCTTGACGCAGAGTTCATAAGAGAGGTCTAATATCCGGACTGGCTATCAAACGTCGTTCTTGTGAAGAAGAGCTATGGCAAGTAGCGGATATGCGTCGACTTCATCGACATAAACAAAGCCTGCTTGAAGGATAGTTTTCTGCTACCAAGAATTGACTAACTGGTGAACTCTACGTTCGGGCACGAACTCCTGAGCTTCATGGACACCTATTCAGGCTACAACTAGATAAGCATAAGCCCAGAAATGAGGAGCACACATTTTTCTTGATAGACTAGAGAATCTACTGCTACAAGGTCATGTCATTCGGTCTGAAGGTCGTCGGCGCTACCTACTAGTGATTGGTGAATAAGATGTACCAAGTCAGATCGGACGGAATATGGAGGTGTACGTGGACAACATGCTCGTCAAAAGCAAAGCTACCAACGACCACCACGTCCCCGATTTGGCCAAAACCTTCAAGGTTCTTCGGGCTCATAGGATGAAACTCAATCCAGCTAAGTACGTTTTCGGAATGACATTCGGGAAGTTCCTAGGCTTCATAATATCCTAGCGTGGCATCAAAGCGAACCTGGAGAAAATAAGAACCATCCTTGACATGAGCCCCCTACGAGCGATAAAAGGAGATCTAGAAGCTCACAGGAAGACTTGCCGCCCTCTTATGGTTCCTGGCCAAATCGGTAGAGAAGTATTTGCCATTCTTCAAGGCATTTCGAGGAACAAAGGCAACCGGATTCTAATGGACTGCCGAGTGCGAGGTTACGTTTCACGAGCTTAAGGAATATCTCTCCAGCCCTCCACCCCTGACCTCACCTTTAGAAGGTGAGGACGTGTAACTTTATCTAACGGTCTCAAACATCGCCCTCAGCTCGGTCCACATCCCTCAGCAGGGAGACGTGCAACAACTCGTGTATTACGTAAGCAAAGTGCTGATAGACACGGAGTCCCGCTACCCTCATATAGAAAGGATTTCTTTGGCCCTTGTCTACTCCGCCAGAAAGTTGCAGCCATTCTTTTAGGCCCACCACATCATCGTGCTGACTGACTAGCCATTGAAAGAATCTTATAGAAATTAGAGACGTTCAAAGACTGGTCAAGTGGTCTATAGAGTTTAGCGAGTTCGACGTGAAGTTTCGGCCTTGGCCGGCGTTGAAGGGCCAGGCCCTTGCAGACTTCATAGTTGAAACGACAACCGTTGCTCTTGACACCCCCGATCAGGACGAAGGAGCAGACGCCTTGGGGCCGGCATGTCGATGGACTGTCCAAGCAGGCATGCAGTGGGGCCAACATCGCTCTCGGAATTCCAGACGACTTAGAGATAAAATACTATTTGGCACTTAGATTCCCAACAACTAACAACGTTGCAGAATCGAGGCCCTCCTTAAGAGACTCAGGTTAGCTAAGGAGTGCTCAGCTAAAGCGTTGTTCATCTACAGTGACTTTGAATTGATAGTCAACCAGATCCATGGGACTTTTGAGGCGTCGAACCCTTAGCTAACCAAGTACTCGGCCAAGGTGAGGGCTCAAGCCCAGGCCTTCGAGAAGGTCAAAATTATGCATATTCCGAAGGCAGAGAACTGGAAGGCCGACCAGCTAGCTGGAGCTGTTGCAACAGGCTCTCGGGAGCAGTATGCTAAGAGCATACTGGAAGTCCTAGCCACACCCAGCATTGATGAGCCCGAGCGCGAGGTGCTGCAAGTAGTCGAAGGTGACAATTGGATGACCCTATACTGAAAGCACTTGACGGATGGAACGCTGTCAGAAAACCCGGAGAAAGCCAAGCGCATAAAGATGGTCGGTTGATACACGATCTACGACGAGAATATTCGACCCCTACCTAAAATGCCTCACTCTTGAAGAAGCCGAATACACGTTGGGTGGAGTGCACCTCAGCGTCTGTGGCTCACATGTCAGAGAAAAGAATCTTGCATTCAAGGTCATGCGTCAAGGTTTGTACTGGCCCATGACAAAGAGTGACACAATGGACTTCGTCAAAAGATGTGAAAGCTATTAGGTCCACAAGTCCATGAGTCATCAGCCACACCCTGAGTTGCAAAGCCTGCAGGCACCATGGCTGTTCGCGCAGTGGGTGCTCGATATCCTTGGGCCCTTGCCCACCATAGCCATCTTGTGGTTATACCGGACAACACCACAAGAGCCGACACAAGAGACACCTTTTAGTCTATGCTACGAGCCGAAGTTGTTGTCCCTGTTGAAGTCGGGCTACCTAGCCTATGAATTGAATGCTTCGATTCTGTCAGCAATTCCCAGAAGCTCAGAGAGTATTTGAACCTGCTCTTGAAAATCCGTGACGCAGCATGCTTAAGGATGGCGGTCTACCAGCAACGCATCGCTTAGTACTACAACAAGCGGATGAAGGCTCCTTTGCTCAAGGTCAGGGATTTGGTCCTATGGATTGTAGAGGTGACGGGAAAAATTGCTCACAGGAACAAACTCTCCCCAAATTAGGAAGGATTGTTCCTAGTCTCAACGATCCTTCGAAATGGGGCGTACAAGCTGCACATCTAGGACGGCAAACTGGTCTCTCGGACTTAGAATGTCATCCACCTCAAGAAGTACTATCAGTAATCCTCAAAGACACCCAGGTAAGCTTTGCATACACTTTCCAGGATATTTGTACATGTAGCATGTTTTCGTTAATGAAGTGATTATTTTCATTTTTCTGACTAAATTGCACATGTGGGTGCATGCATGCTTGATATCTTATAAAATTAAACGACCTAGATTGCCTCTAAGTCAGGAGGACGCCAATCCACTTGTAAACAGACCCCAAGATAGTAAAAAAAAAAAAAAATTTGGCCCCACGCCAAGCAACCACATGCGGTCGGACTTCGAACTTTGACTCCGCACCAAAAGGCCCTTCAGTGGCCAAAGAACCATGGCCCTGCGCCAAGCGGCCCACACGCAGTTGAACTCTGAACTTTGGCTCTACGCCGAACAGCCCCTCAGCGGCCAAAGAACCTAGGCCCCATGCCAAGCGGTCGAAGCACGGCCGAGCAACCAAGCATGAGGGCTCCGAAAGCTCCTGATAAGACGGCCATTAAAACATAAGGGGGCCTAAATGCTAGGCGTGCGACGGCCTTCTCTCAAGAAAGAGAGCACCTCAGTCAACGACACTCCAAGCGGGGTCGAGCACCGATAGGCAGATTATGATTGGGCACGTGTCAAGCAATGTTTGGTGGGCCTTGACGTGGACTGTCCAGCCCAAGTTCTATCTCGTGGTGCTAGGCTTTGCGTGAATCCCCTGGGGCCCTTGTTGCCTAGCCTTCCTGTCGGCTGGGCATTGTCCTTGTTGGTTTGGCCTTGCTCCTGTTAGTCTATGTTCGTACTGGACCCATCATAAATGAAGAAAATAGCATAGATGCATAGGGTGAAATCATCAAAATCTTACCTTACTTATAATCGCCTTCCTTCTTTTTCTCTCTATTATTCTATCTCATCTCTTCTTCTCTTTTTTCTCACATCTCTTTAAAATTCTAAAGAAAATAACCTAAAATTCAGTTGAAGGTTTCTTAAATACCGAAACTAGTGTGTGCATCTGTCATTGTGATGCCATAAAGCTGCTAGCACATGCGTGCCTTTCACACTGAACCTTAGGTGCACTTATGTTATCATGCATCCATTAGTCTACATCATGTGCGCATCAGGCACAACTTCTATTGACAAGCATGCACAAGTTTCTTTCCTACTCTCCTTAATATGCTTGGGTCAAGTGCCGATCCATTTCTTTCAATTATTTGATTTTTCACCTGAACAAACAGTTATTCTCAACAGTTCACTTTATTTCTAACATCATAAAGCATATTTTAATGATTGTGTGTTACCGTCTAATTGCTATTATGATATGAAATAATGTTCTTTATGTCGAGATTACATTAGTGTATAATTTCCAGCAAAAAGTCTGCCTGCATTGCATGTGAGTCATCAAGGTGGTTATATTCAATTGCATATATATTAGAATACATAAGATAGGCTAATGGTCATCCTATCATTGGTTGTGCTGTTTGAAGGTTTTGATTTGTACATCTTTTTACCTTGATCTTTATTTTACATTTTTTGATCATTCGTATGAGGGAGAAAAATGAAAAGAAGGAATCAAGCACCAAATCTGATCTTCAAGTGCTGAAACATGCAACTTCTATCTGAAAATTACTTAAGGAGAAATTCTAGAGCTTACTTTAGAGCTGACCATTTCATTTGTGGGCAGGGAGTTCCATTGCTACTTTATCAGTTTTGCAAAAAATAAAGAGGCTTAGGCATACTCAGAAGTGCAAATTAGGGCTTTAAGACTGCAACATAGAGATTAATGAATACAAGTTTAGGAGCTAGATTACTAGGTTACTTGATATTGTTCTATCTTTTCCTTCTTGTCCGTGGTCATTGTGAATTGTACTAAGAAAGACAGTGGGCTTCGCTAGATAAAAGAGAATGTTTGAGGAAAACAAGAAACGCCTACCATACTAAATAATCTTTGTGATACAACCCTAGGCCCTAGTTTAGAGGAAGAAAAGCCCAGTATGATTCCGGAAAATGGAGTTTGAATCTTAGGCCATAGTCTAGAGGAAGTATGATTCCGGAAAATGGTTTTTTAATTGGCTGTTTAAATTATCTATCATAGAGTTCTTTTGGCCTTTGAATGTGCTTACAAACTCTAATTGTTTTTGCATATCCAAAGTCCACTAATTGCTGCAGAAACTAAAAGTGGTGATGCAAAGATGCAATATGTTGCTGTGCTAGGTAGTAAATAAAACTTAGGACTTACCTTGCTCGATTGCTGTATGAGCAACAAATGCCAACCATACTAAAAGAAGTGGAGAAACTGACTTTGGAAGC
The DNA here is from genome assembly GCA_025585075.1 of Nepenthes mirabilis. Taxonomy (NCBI): domain Eukaryota; kingdom Viridiplantae; phylum Streptophyta; class Magnoliopsida; order Caryophyllales; family Nepenthaceae; genus Nepenthes; species Nepenthes mirabilis. Next base: position 17,585 of record JAODPA010074768.1, read on the forward strand.
ATCATAAATTTATTAAAGTGTTCTAGAAGATTAGTTTTCTATAGTTGCTTTCTCCCCCGTCCTTGTAGTTTTAATTTATGGTCTAAGCTATAAGTTTACCCAACTTTGTTTGACAGTAGATTTTTGTTTTGGTTTTGGTTTGTGGTTGTTATTAGTGTAGATTCCCACATCCCACAAGGCATAGGGTTTGGTAACAAGAAGTAGCAATATAGTGTCCCAACACAAGTACCTTGAGCTTGACTTAGGCTAACAGATCTAGTAGGTTGCATTTTGGGTTGAGGTGCATTCAAATAACTTGCAAACTCTCTCTTGTTGTTTATCTCCATAGGCAAGGTTGGATTCGGGTGAAATCAACCCAGCTACATTGTTGGCCTTGCATTATGATTGCTAGTTTTCAAATCATCCCACCGATTTATATTTTATAGTGGCTTTTTAGTAATTTTAGCCTCTTTGTGAAACTTCTTTCGGTTTGCCAAGTGAAACTGCTCCTAATAGTGTAACATCTAGAAAATTTTAATGTTGATGATAATGATGATATTATTGTTGTTATTGTTCAAAAAATTAATAAATGAGAAAATTGTATTTTGAAATAGAATTCAAGAATATTTGACCAGTTAGCTAAAATTTATCTTATCTTGGGTAAAGAAACCCAAACATTGCAAAAAGGAAAAGATTGGCAGGCTATATAATCAAAATTTAAGGGTCAGTTGGTCTAGGTTGTCACAGAGTTTACTTTGTCTGAATACCACATTATGTACATATTGCTGGTTAATTTCCATTGTTAAATTATGTAGTTCTATAAGATAGGGGTGGGTAGGACCTTCGACACCACAAAACCTACATGTTATCATTTACTATATGGACCATTGCATAGCTCTAATGCCTATATGCTACATTAAATAGTTTTAGGATAAGGGCTAGTTGTGATCTTTGACAATACACAAACTACATGGTGTTAATTGAATGGGAAGGTTGTTCATTTTTATGTCGAAAGTCCCTATTCCTAGTTAAAAAAGTATTTTTGACACAAATATATAGCTGCATATCATTGCAAGCCCAACCTCTAATAACATTATTATGCTCATGCAAAATTGACTAAGCATCCATGTTCAGACTATTCCTATAGTATTAGTTATGTGACAATGAGAACTATGATGTAATGTGGGTATTCTATATACCAACCATGTCTAACCTGTTGAAATTCTAGGATTTTTTCCAATTCCTATAGGTAATGCATGATGTGAAATTCTAAAAATATTTTGAATTTTTGTAGCTAATGATGCAAGCAATGGTTCCTATCATCTTCCTAGAAATGTTAGTATCATGACAATATTATTTGTGCATGGTTGTCTCTTTGGTGAGTGTTACCCTTGAAATTCCATAATCCCCCCCAACTACAGAGTGCTTTTATTTTGTTGATTAAAATTAAAATTGTATGACCAATGAGAACTGTTGGAAGATTGTGTTTGTCTGTGCATGAGTTATATGGATCTCCAAATGCCTCAAAGTCTTGAATTGCTAGATGAAGAGAAACAAGTGTGTATGTTTGCTAGTTGTCTATATACAAATTAATATGGTGTATAACTTCTAATAGTGTATGTCATTAAGATCAACCATCTATATGTTTTAAGACATGCACTAGACACAAATAACTAGGAAAACATTGCCACATTTGAACTTGTTTGGGTTTCTTCTTCTTTCAGGGTTAGTTGTCAAGTTCAATTTTGCTTGTTGCAGTAATTGCTTTGCGAAAATGCTCAAATCGTGCAACAACTAATTTTTTGGATTTCTCTTATGCCTTGTATTTTTTTTAGGTTATTGGATGTTTGTTTTTTACTTTGAAAAGCACTTTTCGAAAGAATAATTTATTAATAATAATTCTAATGTAGTTGTTAAAAACTTAAAATTGGAAACTTGTTAAAAATCCATAGCAACCCAGAGAAAACATCATTAGGCTTTTCAAGGAGCTCCATGAAGATTGGATTAAAAACAAATCTTTCAAATACCTATTTCAAAAAACACTACCGGACAGTCCTTAAAGTGGGACAACGGTGCTATTCCAGTATAATGTTTCTTAATAGTGCATTGGTCATACTACCTATCTTTATTTCTTCCTGCCATCCTTGTACTAATTTTCATTTATAAGGTATTTAATTTAGTTATTATTTGCTTGTTCAATGTAACATTAGTTAGGAAAGTTTCTTGATCAATACACCAACTTAAAATTCAATGTGTCATGACAATGCTATTTATCGCATGTTCAATAATATGCTCATGCTTGTGTTTGACATTATGATTTGGAGGTTTTGATGAGCTAGGTGGGATGTAGTCACTGTAGCATTTGCTAGTTTCAATCTTATTTAGTATAAGCTATTGAATTTATAAAATATTAGAAGTATGATTATTAGCGTCATATTTTTTATAGTCTATTTGTTCGATCATGTGACTATTTGTGCAGAAAAAAGGCTGGGAGTTTGTGTTGTTAGAGTTTCCGGCTTTTGTCACTAAAGAAACTGTTTGTAAGCTATTCTTGAAGGCCTCACATTTGGCTCTATATCTAGAAAGTTATGCTATCTTAATTTCTATTTTTTTATGTTTACTTAAAATGTTCTTAATGCAATCATTATTCTAGAACAAGTAACTTTTGATGAATGTCAACTATAAATCTACCCTCTTTTCATGGCCAACTTATCACGAACTAGCTAATTCTACAGTGGAGGTTGTGTAGTTAGTTTATGATATATGAAATGACATTGAACCTTTACAACATGTATTTTCTTGGGAAGTAAAGAGGATTTAGGTGATGGAAAGGAATGAGTAGTGACAGAAATAGTTCACATTGTCTGGGAATTTAGTGATGTATGGAAAGGGGTACTCAAATTTTTACTTCACTTACTAGTATTCTTGTACAAAAGTTTGGGCTTGTGATTTTGTGGGAGTGAACGATTTGTGCGTTCACTTTCATCCCCCTTTTTCCCTTCCTCTTCCATTCTTCACCTCAAATTCGTTGTTTGTAAAATATATTATGATGGATTTTAAATTACGATTTTGGATTTTATTTTAATTATCAAATACATACATGCATGCATTGCATATCACTGCACGTAATTTAATATAATTGCATTTCAATGCATATTATTGCATGTTTTCTGAAAATGATGCCCATATTGAATTGAAATTTTGTGCAGCCCTCTATGCACTGATGTTTTGTTGTGTGGCCCTTTAGCATGAAACGAAAAAATTACACTTTTCTCATACTTGTCAAATTGCTATTAAAAATTAATAGGAATTAATGTTCTTTGTGTCGATATCACATTAGTGTGTAATTTCATGACAAAAATCTGTATGTATTGCAGGTAAGTCATCAACGTGATGCATTCTATTGTATATAGAAACGGTTGATATGCCGGCAAATACTTGATATTAGAATACGGCTAATGATCATCCTATCTTTGGCAAATACTTGATATTAGAATACACACGATAGGCTAATGATCATCCTATTTGTGACTGTGTAGCTTCGATGTTTTAATTTGTTCATCTTGTTACAATTTAGGTAGCTAATGATCTACCTCTTTATTCCACTTTTTTTACATCATTTGCAGGCAGGAGAAGAATGAAAAGAAGGAATTAATCACAAATTCTGATCTTTGAGTGCTAAAACATGCAACTTCTAGCTGAAAATTATTTAAGAAAGATGCTAGGGCTTTACTTTAGAGCTAACCATTACATGTGTCAGGAAAGTGCTTTGGCATGATCTAAGATGAAAATTAGAGCTTTGAGGCTGCAACATGAAGCTGAATGTATACAAGTTTGGGAGGAGCTGGATCTCTAAAAATCCAAAGTGTGTATTGAAAATTTAGTTTCTTTAGATGACTTTATATTATTCTATCTGTTCCTTCTTTATTGTGGTCATTGTGAATTGTAGGAAGAAAGGCAGTGGACTTTCCTGAATAGAAGAGAAAGGTATAAGGAAAGCAACAAATTAATTTTTTGTCATGATAATTTAGGTTTTTTCCCAGATTTTAAATAATTTGATCATGCTTTTGGATGCTACACCCTAGAGATGAGTCACCTTACCTAGCTGCAATAGGAATGCCGATGCCAACCTTGCTAAAGTATTGAATGGAGAAAGCTAACTCCAGAAGTATTATGGATATCTCAATGCATAACAAGCTGGTTTGTTTTCTTCAATTGTTTTATTCCTTATAATATTAATTTAGTGGAAAACTAGATGTTCTCCTAATTCAGTTGGACTAAAATTTTGCCATGTTTGTCTTTGTTTGTGGCCCGATTTTGGTGTAGAAATTGCCTTTCTTAGGTGGTTTCTATTGTGTGTGATCATTACTTCTAAGCATGATCCAAGTCTTTTGACTATTTGGTACAAGTAATATTTGGAGATATATTTCAGCTAAAATTCTCTAGTAGGTTAAGCTCCCGGCCTTGATACCTGGCTTACATCTAGAGGTCAACTATTACTCATTGCTTCCCCCACCTAAAAAAAACATATTCGACTGAATGATCATATTGTTTTGGAACGAAGCAACTGATGGTTTCTACCAACAAATGAAATCTAATGGTGATGCTTGTCTAGAAGTCTAACAGGACTAATAGAACTGAATAGTGGAGATACATAGACCTAAATTAAGGCATACACCATCAAGAAGACGTTAAAGAAGAGCTTTGTGGATAGTAATGAAATATTTTGGCTATATATCGTTGCAAAATATTGACTATCCATTTAGAAGACTTATAATGAAAGTATTGTTATCCCGCCCTATGCTCAGAGATATATTTGTTTATATCCCTTGCAGTAAATGACCGCATTGAGTATTTTAAGAAAATGCAATTTGTTCTCCTGGTTCTTCAAAATTTACCAGTTTAATAATTTCAACTTGTACTTAGCTGTAGAGCCACTGTTCTACAGTTTTTTATCAGGGGAGAGTTTTTCAGAAAATCTGATATGAGACTGTTATGAGCTAGGTGACACAAAATTGGTTAGAATTTGCCTTTTGCTTATTTGATTACTAGAATTCTCTTCTTAATTTGTTAGTTTTTCTAGCTAGACTACCGAATCAAATGGAAAGATGATGAGAAAGCTTTTATTCAATGAGTTTAAATTGGGTGAGCAAGTTTTTTTTCAGGTCTTCTAATATGAAATGTTGATTTTGTCATTTAAGTTGTTGTGTTCCTACCAAAAGCTGATGAGAAAATATCATATTTTTTGTGTTAATATCATTTATACTTCTTGTTTTCTGTTATGATGTGTAAGAAATAGATTTATTTGGCTTCGAAGCAACCCCATTTTCCTGTTGATTCTTTTTTCAGGTATGCATCAATGTGGATGTCCCTGATAATAAAACTCGATGCCTAAATGAATTTAATGACAGGAAGATAAATCTTAGGCATTGCACTTCACTCTCAGTCTTCACGTATCAGTGCATGCAAGTTGGGTTTTAAATGAGCAAGCCAAATTGACACAAGTTGATTACCACATTTTATTGAGTTGATTGCTAAGAGATTTAGAGAAGGCTTAAACCTAACTTGTTAAATTTATTACTTGTTAAAATGAGCTTTTTAGTATTTAACTAAGATATAATACATTGATTTTAAATAATTTGGGGAAGGACATCGTATGTATCTTACTTAAATTTGCCCATTTAACTAATTGAGTGCAGAAAAATGACATGATATAACCAAACTTGAATCACCATGTTTGAGTTGTTGTGATTGTAACTTTGCTAACTTGTCAACAGTAGATGGAAATAAACAAAAGGAATTTGAACCTTTAAAGCTTCACACTAATTTAGACTATTTTGTTGAATAATTAATTCCTATCGCAAATGAGTAATTCTTAATATGTATGTTATCTCAAATTCTATACAAATGAATGACAATTATTGATGTTTTTATGAGTTTACAATTTCTTTTGATTCGTGAAGGATGATGAAGCATGATAAAGATGGAAATAGGGAAAAAATAAATAAAAGAAATTACTTTTTTATTTCTTCAGCCTAGTTTGTCATTAGAAAAAATATTTAATTTATCACGAGAAAATTATGAGGTCTTGTTAATTGTCCATTTCTATTTGTTTAATAACCACTAGGTGGAAAGTAGAACATGGACCCCATCTATTTCCATGTTTGCTTATCCAAGTATTTAGTACTGATTTTTTTCTCCTTTTAACTTTCTTTTGCATCAGTAAACTATATTTGGTCGGTTAAATTTATTTGGATCTTTACTTAATAATTTAAATCATTTGGTTTATTAGTTTTTTTGAAAAAAAGGTACCTGAATCTTATTGTTAAAATGTCTAGTAGTTTAATTAATAAAACATTGATTTTTTTGTCAATGATTGTTTAGCACTCGGTATAACATGCATATATTTTTTTCATACTTTTTAAGTCTAAAAGGTAGTTTTATGATGTTTTATCATATTATAAAATTAGTTTTAGTAGTTTTGTTGTTGACTCTATTGATTTAAGTACTTATTTACATTTTAAGGAAAAACATTTATAGTTTATTTGTTGTGAAAGATTTTATACACGGTATTTATTTATTATGAATTTGATTGAATGTGATGGAACCTAATAAAATGGGCCAAATCCAGATAGGTAAAGATTGAAGACTCAAATGGGAAATATGGATGACCCAGACGAGTAAACTGAAGAAAAAATGTGGCCCCTAAAGTTTGATGTCATAATATAAAGAATGGTTTAATTATTAGTGGTTTGTAAAATATTAAAAAAATAATTAAGTTATGTATATAAATATTAGGAGATAATTGGTATGGAAAAGTAAATTTGCATCCATAGTAAAAAAAAAAATCATTTCTTGAGGTCATCAAGTCCTTCATGAGCAAGGCCATAAATACACTATGGCCTCCTCGTTGCTCCTCACTACTTTACTACAGCACCGAGATTGAAAGGGAAATCTTTTGCAGATGTTCCTTCAATTTTTAAGGAGTTCAAAGGTCCAAATTGTAGAAGATATAGGAGAGAGTATCCTGATAAATCTGTAGAGTTTATCTGTATCCTCCAATGCTGAATACTTATTGTGATTGGTAGCTTTGAAAACTGAAATTAGGCACATACAAAAAGCATGATCAATTCAGAGACCACCCTTAACAAACAAGTAGCCAAATTACATTTCATTGGGAAGTTTCATTCACTTGACAACTCTGTTTTTTGATTGGAAACTTTCTCATTCTTCTAAATTCCTGACAAATTTGCAATGGAATTTTCAGAGGAATTGATTAAAGAATAAGCGCTCATCAGACTTGATTTAGATTTGTGATATGCTCTCTTTTATCTATCGCTCCCTTTCTTATACATATTGTGTTTGTTAGAGTGAGTGTCAGCATTTCTTTTTCCTCTCTGCACAAGTTTTCATTTATTGATCAATACCTCTTTTTGAGGAACTGTCTAAGCTGGTTGCGAGTCTATCTGCAATAATTTCATTGATGTGTTGGTTGGAGATGTTTTACTTTGATTCTGTCCAATATTTTAGTGATCTGGTGCCATAGTATTTGATCCATATAGTTTTGTTGTATTTGACTTTTGATCTCATATCTTGTAGAATTCTAAAGAGAAGAAATCTTTGGAACAGATCAAAGTGTTGATAAAAGAAGATGGGATTCTCAGGCAAGGATTGGAATCAAAATTCTCTTTTCATGAATACTCTATGCAATTAACTCACACAGACCCTGAAGCTTTATCTAGTCAGATAAAAGCTAGTAAGTCCTCGTTTTGTGTCGTGCCTTCAAGCAACGGAAAAAAGACAACCTGTGAATTGAATGCAAATTATATGCAAACTGAACAGAATAGATGAGTTGAATGATCAATTCAATCATCTGTTGCTAAAAGCTCCAGTCCAGAGATGAAACTGTTGGAGATCTTCAATTCTTTATCTTCAATACAAAATCGGGACCATTTCAAAAATATGGTAAAATATCTTTAAGTATTATGGTTGATTCCCAAGAGTAAGGAAATTTTTTTCTCAGTCTAACTTTTTTATTTAATAATCAGATTTCCTTAAATCATGAATTGTTTTGTATAGATCAACTGGGTGAAATTTTCAATCTGAATGAGGAAAAGGTTGTCAACACTCCAGGTTGAACATAGAGGAGCCATCAGAATGCATGGTCCGCTTATACATATGTATGTGGTCATCTCTGGAGGATACTTAATGCTGATGCTACCTCTCATTACAGTTTATTTAGTACTAGGAGCTATGAGTAGCACGGTAAGGCTGCTCTCAAGACCAGGTTTGTTTCTTCTTTTTTATTTATTTTTGGCACTTAAGGTACCACATTTCTAACATTGAATTCTTGCCAATAAAAATCACTTCCACTTTTTGATGCAACTTGTAACATCATTTTGCTCAAAAGATTTGGAAGACTAGTCTAGTTCTTTGCTATTGTTTGACTCCCAGATTAGAGAATCAGCACCTTTACTAATCCTTTGTCAATGAGTTAAATTTTTTGGAAAAATTTTATTTCTTTTTAATAGCAAGTTTACCATATGGTTTTGATTCAGAGTAATTATTCAGAATATAGGCTTTGTTTTGCCATGAGTAGCTTGGAGATGCATTCATTGAATCAATGTCTTAAAACTTATGTGGTAGTATATAGACTGGCCAGTGAGGGTTCAAAGGTTGATATGGCCTACATACAATTACAATTAAAATTGAAAGAATAGGACTTGGAAAGGGAAAATGCTGATCTTCATTAGAGCAAAAATGAGTTTGCAAACAAATTAGATGTATAACTGCAGGAGGAAAAGAATCTCGATGATAGGTTTAGTGCTTTCGCTGCAGAATTGACTTAAATGTGTGAGAAAAGTCTAGCCATCTCTGGCAGGATTTCTCAGCTGGGTATTCTGCATGTGGTTCTTTTGGTAAGTTGGTTAAGTGAGAAAGTGACCTTGGTGCTAGGTATCTGAGCATGACCAATCATAGTATGACCAGCTCCATCATCAGTGCTTGGCATGATCAGAAAACGACATGCCACAATTAGCTAATGAGAGATTAGATGATAAGGCCTATGAGTTCTTGGGAGCCTAAGGTTCTTTAGTTCTACGGCATGCAAAGGGATGCCACTTAATAGTATGAAGCATCTGGAAAATGAAGCTGAAGTCAAGCCCCTTTTTTAAAAGTATAGTGAACAAGGAAAAGCTGGATTATCAACTAGGACAAAAAGTCAACACCCCAGAAAGTTTGGTGTTGTCATAGAACAAAAAGTGGTTTGTCCTCCTTATTAACTTATTTATTTTAATTACTTATAGAAGGAAAATGGAAGCATCCATCTTATATTTATGCATCATATGTTATTTTTAAATGCTGTAGAAAGATATATTATTGTAATCATCAGTGTTCGAATATTTGACCGTATGAAATGCAGAGAAACTGGCATATGATATGCAGGAGAAAGAGTTTGTAATTCAACTCTTCCAAAAGGAGATTGGGAAGCATGAGCAGCAGGTATATTTTCTGTTAAAGCATGTCATCAACCAATTTGAATAACAAGCTGGGAGCAGGAGCAGCATGTCCTGCAGTGAGGGGACACAGAAAAGCACCTGGAAGACCAAAAGGTAGAGGCTTCTAAAACCGTTTGATTCAAATATCCATCATGGAATCCTTTTGGCCCTTGAATGTGCTTAGTAACCCCAATGCATTTTTTACATATCTAAGCACTTTTAATTGCTAGACAGTAAAATTGGTGAAGCAAAGAAGCAATATCATGTACTAGATGGTAAACAACTGGAGCTATCAAGGCATTTGAAGGAGATATATCAATGGATTCAAGTGTCAAGTTTTACCTTGAATTCATTAGATCCTCTCAGGAACTATGCCAAAGTGTGTCACTGACTTGTCAAGTATTTTGAACTGGTAATAAATTTCATCATAAAAAAGTTAGAGAAGTAGGGCATTGATAATATTTGAAGGGGAAGATTTTTTCTTCATTCTTTTGTTGTTTTTTTACTTGATTGGAAATGTGATTACACTTGTCTAGGTCCTCAGGCTGACAATATTGTTGCACTAATGGAAAGATGTTCTAAGCAAAGTCTTGAATGATGCGAAGAGAAGTGGGGCAACACTTGAACAACGTCCTGGTAGAACATGTAGGTTTGGTATGTATTAGAATGTTACACATTAACGAAGCATTAGGATATTAGTATTAGTCCAAAGTCCATTTGCATTAAAGGTGGGAAATTAACAAGGCCATCAATTTCAGTACAATATAGAAACTTTTGCTAAGGGGAAATTACTAATATCAAAACTACTAATATTAAAATGTCAATGGTAGGCCAGTAATCTTTCTATCATGCTATTCATCTCTCTCTACAGCTATGTTGTTTAAATACTCTTTTTTCCCCCTTCTCGTATATATGTCTTTTACCAATTTGTGAGATTCAAAATATTTAATGCCTGAGTGATCTTTATCATACTCTTTTCTATATAAATCTTATAAAATCATAAAATCATGAAAAACAGGAATCAAGTGCCATAGTGGACAATATTCGAGACATGTAATGCAGCCTACTTCTTGCTGAAAATGGGTTGAGGGGTTAGTTGTCACTCAATGACATTTTTTGTCAGTCACTTATATAAGACTTGCCTAGTACACTTTGTGTGATGCAGACAAGTCAGCTTTTCTTGATATTTACACCCCAAAGTACTTCGAGATACAAGACTTTTGGAAGAAATATTCTTTATTATAGAAATTGAGTGCTAGAGTGTGGAGCATCTCTCTGACACTCATTCCTTCAAGTTCACCATTAAAGCTACCCCTCGAACTCTTCAAGATTAGCCACCTCCTCGATTGCACACTACTTCCTAGTTTTACCTTACTTGGTTTTGCTTGAATTGTTCACTCTCTAACTTTTTGACCTTGATTAGTTTTTATAGCTTATATCAAATGAGAGGAGTTCATTCTTTTATATAGGAATGCCATTTTTTCAACCAACGATTAAGATTATGTTTCTATTATCTACTACGGATGATTAGAATTCACCTTTTAAAGTATTCTATATAACTATCCCCTCTTTAGAATATTCTAGAATCTCTCACATTATCCCTACTCAAGAGCATTCTAAATCAAATACATGTCTTTCCCCTTTTCTTTAATTCTTTAGGCTATTCTACAATATTTTAGAATCTCCTAAATAATTATCTACCCTATATATATATCCTTGTGTACATAATGTGTATGTGCAGGCATCTTCTGTCTACATGTTATGTTTGCGTGACACATAACTTCTATACTTCTTGACCATCTGTGACACTCTCTCCCACTTGCTTTCACAATGCCCTCGTTGTGAAGAGGTATCACGACCTCGTGGCTCTGGCCTTCCTTGCTTCGCCTCCTGTGACTCTTCCTTGGCTTGGCTAATTCGTGGATGACTACTGCTCTCTGCTCGACCATAGACCTAGTCCTAGTCTATCATCCTCCCCGTGTATGGCTCATCCAATGTTAACCCCCCTTGAGCAATTGAATGGCACCAATCTTTCATAAAAGTATCGGCGCCCTCTTCTTAAAGTCTCCCTCTTGAGGAAGCCCCACC
>JAODPA010074779.1:1275-17705 GCA_025585075.1 Nepenthes mirabilis
TATATATCAAAAATCAATTATCACTTTGCTGAAATAGTAATATTACATAATTTTCATTTTGTTAGTTTATTTTCTTCCCATATATCCATGTGATGAGAAATATAGTAATCATACCAAGAGACAGTAAGGCCTCAACATAAGCTACTCTGCTTTGACATGCTGCGGCCGCCGCCTCCTACCGGAGAAAATAACAAAGCACAATGAAGCAACCATGCCAACTACATATCCAGCCAGTCCTCCATAGGTCACACAAACAGGCCACTCCTGCAATAATATACAAAAACAAAATTAACGGCCCAACTTTACATCGTACTGAAAGGGAATCAATTCGTTATGAATAGATCCCAGATAAGTTATTTCAACCCAGAAATAAAGAGCAGCCACAACCACAAAAGGTGGCCAAGGGAGCGACGCTCCTGCATTCCAGGGTCTCAAGGGGTGAAATGCACATACTCATTACCTATGCTTTATAGAGAGATCGCTTCATAAGTTAGGCCTATGCATGCACACCAAGTTGTAATAGAGCAACACTGGCCCTCCCACGCCATATCCCAACTAAAAATTACACATTTCCATAATGTTAAATCGGTCACCATTCTCAATTATCTTTTTTTTTTCTTATAAAATTTATCAAGCAGCCTAAATATTGCCAGCAACGTGACACTTGCCTATGTCCAATGTCGGAACACAGTTCTAGAATACATCAATAGGTTGAGAAAAACCACAGTGATCATATTAAGAGGTGTGCAGGAGTACTTTTGGACCTCCATCACAATCAACAAAATAGATATCAATTTCCACAGAAGTGCAACAAATCAAGTGTTAGCTCATGATGGATTTTCCTTGGAGGGCATCCTTAAGGTGTTAGAATGTATAATAGGTATTCATAGAGAAGATAACTCAGAATGCAAGCAAGGACAAAGCAGAGAGGGAAAGGGGAAATTAGATGAACAAAATTTCAGATTTGTTTTAGGATATAGGAATATTATATTCCTCACGTCTTAGGTATTATCTTTTAACATCTTCTATAAATCAGGTAACTTCCTTTGAACAACTTTTGTCACTTAGGTAGTTTCTTACTGGGAAGTTGAATTATCCCTAAATTTGGCATTAGGTTTCTAGTTTGAATTCTTTCTATTCCACCCCCGACAAAAAAAAAGAAGTTTTAAGTCTCTGAATTTGTGGATGCAATCTTCTCCCTAATTTTCTCATCTCCCTAATTAGTGGATGTAACCTTCCAAAATCAATGGTTCCCATCGTTGATGTTATCAGCTTTGTGCAACACTTATATGTGGAAAGGCTTGATTATTCTCTCTGGCTTCCTTTCTCCTTTCAATCATAAAGAAAAACTGAGAAACTCGGTAAAAACCCCTTGAGGACTACCGGTCCGGAACATCCCTCTTTGTCAGATTATCAGTTCAGGCCCTCTATCTTAGAAAAGAGTACCGAAGGTAGATATCTTTCATTAAACAAGTATACATAGGCAGATTTGAGGGAGGAAATGGAACAAGCCTTTGATGAAAATAATAGGGCCCTGTGACATAAAGGGTTTGCATAAATGAAAAACAATTACCATGAACCAAGGACTTCAATATCCGCCGTTCATGAAGTTTCAAAGCACAATTTTGTCAGGCTTACAAAAAGCAAGAGGACTTCCCTATATGGCACAATTCCTATGTTATCCTCCAGCAGGTTAAAGCTAGTGAAAGAATCTTTTTACCAACTGAGGAGAGTGTCAGATGAATCAAAGCAAAGCCAGAAAGGCAAAAACTCCTTACAATTAGTTTTGACATTATTATAGAACTGATTTTGTTCTTTTAATGATTTAGTTAGTATCTTTGATATCTTTAATTGATTAGGTAATTTCCTTTCAGCATCCCCGACAATTTGGATATTTCAATTTCAAAAGATTATTTTGAATCATCTCTTGTAAGGCTTAAATTAAGCTGGACTGTCTTCCTTATTGTGCTGGACTGTCTTCCTTATTATGCTGGACTGTCTTCCTTGTCCTTAATAAGGAAAAGATTAAGAGAATTGCGAGAGAAACAAATTACAGAAAGTTGGAAGAAGGGATGGAGTCCCTAATTTGACAAAGAAAGTGGTTGCCAAAAGAAAGTCTGCTTCACAGATAATTCATTTCATGTCCTTCCATCTATTACATACCCCTAATTTATACTCTTAATAAGGAATATATTCCCAATAATGCTAATAATATTCCCTTAGCTGAAAGCAGGTAATTACAGCAATATAAGAAGAAGAATCAGGAGGAATACAACTGGTTCCCAACTTGTTAAGAGTTGGCTGTACAGCTCCTCACGTGACTTGCATGCGTTCCTGCTTGTTGCTGATTTTGGCTAGTCCTCACGTGCTGCTGAATTAAACTCCACCAACTGTCATTTTCTTTCTCAATCCACCACTCTCCTATCTACAGTGGACAGCATCCCACTTGTGCGGCTGGGATGACACCCTCCCGAGCTCACCTGATTAACTTCACGTGCTGCAGACCTTCATTCTGGGTGTCACTATTATTGTGCCTGCCAGCCTGTCATCCGACAGTGGAGGCAGTGCCAGTTGTCTGGTGACGATGAACTTGCTCCGAGCCTCTTTACTCTTTGTCCGTTTCCTCAGTTACTTTCGGACGGCTTTCTTCCTTTACGCAGATTCTTCTCCATGTTACATTCTAGGGTCTCCTTATTCCATTAATCGCGTTTTTTTTTTCATTCATTTTATTTTTCAGACACTTATTACATCACTTAACTTCGTAGTAGGACTTTTAGCTTCATTTCTTCCTCTTTTTCCTACTAGGACTCAAGTCACCCCTTTTGTACCTGTTGAATTGTGAATTATTTTTAAGGAATTTTGTCCCTCCCTGGTTTTAAAGCCCTGGCTTGGCCTACATCATACTGAATGAATCCAGTTTAATAGGGCTAAAAGGAACAAAGGTTCAGCTGCAGTTCTGTGAAATTGTTACAAACAGGACAAAGCATAGGAATTCATAAAAAAATAAAATGAACTGTAGAAAAGTTAAAGGAGGTAGCTAAATAGACATTTCTTTTTCTTTTCCTTTATTTATCTTTTGATTAAAGAATGTAGCTGAATGGGTCATGAAGACTTTAACCGAGAAAGGATGAACAGAAGATCACACATCTACTTTAACCAATTCAGTTGTGAACAGCCGCCAAGAAACACAAGCATCTAAGTAGTCGTTAATTTGGTTGAGTCTTGATTTCCTTTTAGAATAGTCATGATTCTCTAGCAATCTGTATGAATGTAAACCGTTGTATAAATACAGCAAGAGTAAAAATCAAAGCAGGACTTGTATTGCAAACTACTGAATTCAGCAAGAACTCTTCTCACCCTCTTGTCTATTCATCATCTCATTCTGTTCTGCCATTTCTCATCTCCCTTTTTCTTTTCTCACCCCTCTGAATTCCTCTCTTTCCTAATGCATTGTCAGTCGCCCTTGTGATGGAGTTCTCCTCATCACAATTAATATCATAGAGAGTTTTCCTCCTAACTTCCTTGCCATTTTGGCCAATTTTCATCAAAGTTTTTTTTTTCTCACGAAGACAACTCTACACATCTCAACAAAGAAACTGGAAGAATGAGTACTACAATGTCAGCAAGACATGAAATCCCAAATTCAGCAAAATTAAGATCAAATAGCTATGCTATGCTCCAATTTGAAGCTTTAGCCAAGTCTGGTGATCTTGATAAAAAGATCTTTGGAAAATTTAGTGAAATTCTGTTCCAACTCAAAGATACGCAGCTTGGAGAACGTTCTTCATCAAAGAGTTGATCCATCAAGCAGGCACTTACTATGTTAATAACAGATCAGGACATCATTGATGGCCCCCGAATTCAGGAATTGCATTAAAATAACTTCAAAACTCATCCTCACTTCTTTCCCAAATTCAAATTTCCATCATGTCCTGGTGACAATCCAAGAAGTTGAGTGAGAAAATGCACAAAATTCTTCAAACTTGAAAATATTCCTGAACAACAGAAAATGGATATGGTCTCTATGTTCTTGAAGGGCAAAGATGATACGTGTCTCAGTGAGTTTTTCTTATATCATGTGTCTTGGTAGACTACCCAATAAGCAGTTTGCACCAGATTTTGAGAAATTTTTTTTCCAGACATGGTTGAAGAATTCAAAATCCCAGAGGAACTGAGAGCATTTATCCTCAATCTCAATTCCTCGCTCAGTGAAGCTTATTTGGTTCCCAATTTCTTGAGTGGCCTCAAATCAAAATGACAACACATAGTCAAGCTTCCCAAACCTTCTTCCTCAATTGAGGCTTTTGGGATAACAAGACTACAAGAACAATCCTTAAAAACCATTTCCAAACTATCCCAAAACACATTCATACAACCAACTTGTTTTCCAACACTAAACCCATATATACCACAACAGACAAAGCAACATTCTTGCATAAAAATCAACCTTCAGAAACACAAACCCAACCATACTAAAACCTAACTCCAAACCCTCATCTGACCATATAACAGAAAAAAAAACTAGGCCTCTACTACAAATGTAGAGAGAATTTTTTTTATTGAGGCCATGGATCATAGAGGTGAATAAAAGCAGCTTAATCCGATGCTTGCCAACATGAGAACTAACAAGAATTGAATCTATGGAAAATCAAGAAATTGAACCACCAGAGGAAGCAGTCCCGGATATTTCAGTTGATGCACTTTTTCAGGCAGCCTATCGAATCCAATTAACACACCAATCAATAGTGTTAGGACACATATCATTTATCAAAAAGTTGCAGTTGCAGCGAATCGTACCACTTTCAACACCACACCCTAATCTGTCATAGTCACATATTAAAATATCGGTATCAAGATTGGTAAATGTCATGGTCGTATTAGGATAGGCTGTAATGGGATTTGTTAGATTAATAGTTAGGACATATTAATTAATATGTATTGATATCAAATATAAATATTATTTTTTCCATAACCACATCAAAATTGAATTACATACTAAATTTTGACCATATTTAATTATATTTTATATATTTAAAGTGTTTTAGTCAATTTTATTCAATGAATCAACACTTTAATAACAAATAGTAGGCTGCAAATAACAAAACAACAAATGTAATATAAAATAAAGTTAATTCTAGCAATAACTCCAAAATTAGCAACAAATATCGCAAAAGAAATACAATTATACAATATGTGTTAAAGTTAAATTTGTGAGATTGAAGTTTGGGCATGATTCAATTAGTTAGATTTGAAGAAAGAAAAATTGAATGGTTCAGCCATTTGAGATGCTGAAAACTAAAGGCAAAGAAAAGCAGAGGACAATATCAGCCATATCAGCTGTATTGGCTATATCAATAAATATTATCATTGCTATATCAATGACACAAAAACATATTGCAGTTATTTCACAGTATCAAAAAATGTTGGTATTAGGGGACCAATAATGATATAAATTGGCCAATAGTTTGTGCCATGGTTATAGTAACAAATGGCCAGAAGATGTTCAACACTCCAAAATGTTGCACAGTCCTGTGGCACATATGAGCACACACCTCTGCTGATCTCATAATCTTTAATTTGGGCAATAATATGGTTCTTGGAGTAGATGGGATGAAGTAGTTCAGTCCCACTCTATTTAATTTTCACCAACTTAACCTATCTTTCCACAAAGATGGTCAGCAAATCAAATTACTGGCACATCAAAAAAGGCATCCCTAAGTCAATATCTAGCTGAACTCTCCACAAGAGGTGTTCAAAAGGTGTGGGAGTCATAGATCAATTGTTCTCTTCACAAACCAATGAGGAACAGGTACCCCAGATTCCTCTATTGCAAGATTTATTTTCTGAATTTCAGGATTTTTGGATGAACCAAAATCTCTTTGACTAGGATTTGTTACCATAAAATTCAAAACCATTTACAACCGAAAAGGCTGACAATGAGCAATTAGTTTCTAAAATGCTTCTAGACTCAACCATTTAAAAAAGCACTAGCCCTATTCCTTCTCTAGCCCTTTTGTTAAAAAAACAATGGCAGCGGAGATTCTACATTGATTACAGAAAACTGAATGACATGATAATCAAATAAGTTTACAAATTACTTTCAAGATGCCTTTGTGGTGTTCCCATACCAATTATTGATGGTCTCTTAGATGAACTCTATGGAGCATATTCTTTTTTAATATTAGACTTAAGGTCAAGATATCATCAAATCCAAATGTATGAAAAAAATATCCAGAAGTACCACTAGAACACATTAGAGATATTACAAGTTAAAGTAATGCCATTTGGTTCACAGATGCCCTAGCTACATTCCAAGCACTTATGAATTCAACATATTGGCAACATATTGGCAACATATTGCAATTTTCTTGTGGTATTGAGAAATATCAATGTCGGACGCCTATTACCAATATATATCAATCGATATAGAGCATACTAGCTGATATTTCATTCCATGTTCTTGAATGTAACCCATGTACATAAAGATATCAAAAATAATTATCAAAGGACATATATAAAACCACTGAATTTTACAAGAATTCTTCTCACCTTAACCTCTTCTCCTCTATTTCTCATCACCGTTCCTCGCTTCTTGTTCCTCTAAATTCCTCTCTTTCATATTGAATTATATCGATTCCCCTTGTGATTGAGTTTCCCTTATCACAATAAGCTATTATTAATAGGGTAAACTATTAATCTGTTTGATGAGAATATCAGTATCCATATTGGTATTTGTGTCGGTATCGAATATATTGGACACTACATATCAATATCAAAAATATATTGGGCATTACGTATCGATAATGGACATATCTAACACAAAAAAAAAAAAAAAAAAAAAAATTGTGAACCATAACTTGATAGGAAAATATCGGATATATTAGCCAATATTTTGAATATCAGCCGATATTGTAATATTCAAAATATTTTTATAAATTGCCAATAAAGTTAATTTGATAAATTTCATGTTTTGTAGCCTGGCTAATTTATGATAACATACTATAGATGCCTTATATGTTATTTATGATTATATGGACTAATAAAATACTAGGTCAAGCATTTTAATTGTAAAATAAGCATTTCCTAAGGGAAATTAATCATGATATACTAATGAAATAAATTGAACCCTTGAGGACTTAAGGGGCCGGTCAGGTCAGGGCATTATAGTCTCATTTGCAATTAAAATTTTACTGGGTATGAAACCCTAATAAGATGATGGTAGCACCGTGCAATTCGGGGATATGTGGGTAAATTCACAATTATATAATTAAGTGAATTCATTTTATGAAGTAAAATAATTAAGAAGGAAATCCCATTTCTTTTAATTAATTAAATGATGATATAATTTATTAGAGGAAATCAAAACCCTAATTTTGACGAATTTGGCTAGCTATATGGAGTGTATGGCAACATAGAATTCTTTAGTGTAGTAAATAAAGGTGATTAATGTGCAAAGATTGCATTAAGTAAGGCTTGGCCGCCTAGGCACTACAAACCACACCTAGTTAATCAAGCCCTAATGCAATCTCTACACATTAATCACCTATATTACTATATTAGAGAATCCTATATTGATGCACACTTCATATGGCCGGCCAACCTCAACAAAATTAGGGTTTTTATTTCTGCTAATAAATTATCTCAGCATTTAATTAATTAAAAGAATTAGGATTTCTTTCTTAATTATATACTTGAGAAGTTAGTCAGACCATCATCTTATTAGGATTTCACACTAAGTAAAATTTTAATTCCAAATAAGATTACAATGCCCTCACCTAATCAGACCCCTAAGCTCTCAGTGGTTCCATTTACTTCATTAATTGATCATATAATTAATTTCCTTTCTAATAATTAGACAATGTTTATGTTGCAATTAAAATGCTTAACTTAGTATTTTCTAAGTTCACATAATCATAAATAATACATAAAGCATCCATAATATTTTATTATAAATTATTGCAAACTATTGAACATAAATTCTATCAAATTAAATCTACCGGCAATTTATAAAATCATCATGGATATTACAATCCTCCCCCTTAAAGAAATTTCATCCCAAAATTAGTGTTAACGTATCCTCAAACAAATGGGGATTTTTCTTGATCTGTTTCTCAACTTCCCAAATAGCTTCTCCATCAATTTCATAATTCCACAACACTTTCAACATTGGAATTACTTTGTTACGTAAGACCTGCTCCTTGCTATCCATGGTCCGAATCAATTCCTCCTCATAACATTAACCCTTTTGCATCTGCAACAGTGCATGATTTATCACATGTGATAGATTGTGAAGATATATAGTGATAAATCACCCCTACAGCGACATCTGATATTAGGTCTTTAGTAGAGACAGATTAGGTTTGCAGCAGAGATTAACAGTGAAGGTCAAAATAGACAATGGACAATTTACTATTATCATGAAAATTTAAATGTATTTGAAGATGTTTGAACTTTTGGAAGATGCTGGCCAAAACTTGGCAGAACAGCAGAACATGCTTCATATATCTGATTGAAAGTAATGTAACTAAAGGCTTCGTTGTCGATGCGGTTTATCAAACTAGACTAGTGCAAAGGGTAGCAAGATAAACAAATATGCACCGTTCAGAGTAGCAGCTTGAAAAACAAGAAATAAGAAATCTAAAACATCTTCCACAGGTCAGGTTTTTCAAGTATAATAAAGTAACAAGGAAATATTACCTGCCATGGCCTTTCCCAATCAAGTGGCATAGGCCATGCTCCAAACCAGGACCCAATAACAGCACCATGTGCTGGGAGGCACAGCATATAATCAACAGATCCAACTGGCCTGGAAGTGAAGTAGTGAAGAATGTAATATAATGTTTGCAGGACATGATAAATTGTAGGAAAACACAAAAGCAAGCTATGGCTCTTAAAATAAGCACTCTCTTCACATATAGAACTATAGATAAATAACTGATTACTGACTTCTAACTCAAAAGCGAAGCTGCAATACTTGATCTTTATAGGTAATGATCCATGTTCAAATATTTGCCTTTCTTTTGGATAGGTAAAATGGGAAGCATGATATGGGGATCAAACTTTGTTCACTAGCCTTTTCAGATGGGTAACCAATCACCACACTACGGTTAACACCCATAATGTTCTTTTTTGGGGGGAAGGGGGTGGTCAAATCTGTGTCAACTGGCAAGGTTCAGGGCCCTATCCACCCTGCCTTCCCGTAGGGTTAAGTAATGAGTTTGGAGCAAGCTTTTTTTGTCTTATAAAGGAGGATGTTTTGCCAAACTCTTGTTTTTATTTAGCAAACACTTGAACAGGCCAATTGGTCAAATTGGTTTAGAGTAATGCAATCTAAGTACTTGGCAGCAACAGTGCTGGACATATACAAACAACATCGCATAGCTGGCAAGTTGAAAAAAGATGCAGAATACACAGTTATATGCAACAGCATGCCTGGTGTTTGCAAATATACGTCGCCAGTCTGCCCAAGATGAACCAAAAACAGCAGCAGCAGGGGCAAACTGCCAGAATACAAAGACTTAAGTCATCATGATATAATGAAAAAGGATATAATGTATGCAAAGAAAACACTTTTTTTTCTTTTTATAGGCAAGAGGGGGATAGAGAATCAGTGGGGAATGAGATTAAACCCAACTCATTAGCCAATGAAGTAGGTAGCCCATCACCAGGCTGCCCTTGAAAAGTGAATTAAGAAACAACAGACAGTGATGAAGAAGAACGGAAGAGGGTAAAAGTAAAAGATAGAGAGACTACAAAAATTGATAGTCTCACATGATATGAGAGTCAGAAAAAATGGTAGTTACAAAGGATATACTTACTGTGAATAATGACATCAAAAGCGACCAATTAATTGTTCCCAATAAGTACCTACACCAACAGAAAAGCAAGGTCAACCAAAAATCTCAAAATACAAGAACCAGTAACTTGATAGCGTACGCATGAAGTAGATTGGAGCAAGGGAACATTGTCTGAGGACAAGTCCTATTCAACATGGGATAAACAAATATCATTTTATAACACTAACAGAAATCACCATTAAGGTTGATCAAATGTAGCACCCACATATCTCTCTGAGGCTATTTACAAAAATGGGAACGTGATGAAATAAGGGAACTTTTAGTACGTCAAGATGTTGCAAATTGCTTTTCTACAGAAGAAACAAAATAACAGAGTTTATTCCTGTGCTCAACATAAACTGTGGTGTTTGCTTTCATAACAATGATGGCAATGATATACCCGATTCGTTCTTATTTTGCATACCGAGTGCCAACAGGTGCGCCTAAAGCAATACCACCAAGTGCAATTACAAGAGCCCCTGTAGCATGCATCACGAAAGTTTGATGATCAGTAACAATAACTGTGGGTACAAAAGAAAAAGTTGCCACAGGAGGTCAAGAAATTTTAAGGAAACAAACGATCTTAATAACCTTGCTCACTTGGCTTAATGCAATGTATCCCCCTACGTGCTATTATTCTTAACACCCCAACTCCTTCCTTCCCCACAGGAAGGAGTGAGAAACAAAAGAAAACTCATTTTGGAAGTAGTGCTCAACAAACTTTTCATTTTTGCTGTCAAGACTAAAAACAAACATAATTTCATATTATTTTCCTTTACAGGAAATTGAAATGGAAATCAATCCAAGGACCAAGGGCTGCCATTCAGATGCAATCACCAAACATGTGCAACTTTTTACACACAAAGAAGACTGTTAGAAGGTTCTTTTTATTAGCATCAAATTGCCTCTCACAAAGAAAATGAGCAAGCCTATATTATTGACTAAGGTGCCATTGGAGGAATATGTGATCACGCATTTACAGAAATGTGCAGAAACATTAAATAACACGCCATTAAGCAATACATTGCAAAATTGAATCAGATCAATATGAGAAAAGGGTTTCCTTATCCTCATAAAATAATGAATCCACCCTATAAAACTAGGGGTGTGAATATGAGAAATCTTGTGCGATACAAAAGTTTGGCTCAATTTCTTCTTGCATGTCATTATTTTTTGCAAAGATTTTGAAGAATCTTTTTTGCTTGCCTAAGATTATTAAGAAACCATATTAAATGCCTACACGCAAGTTTATGAAAAGTCATTTTAATTCCATTTTTAAAAAGATATTGTATTATAAAGATTTTTCCAAATTTAACTATACTATGACATGTCATGATATTAAGATGAAGTCGTATGGAGCCCCCCACAGGCAATAAATAATAGTGCACATGGCCCAATCTGTAGGGTGTTTTATAGATGACCCATCCATGAGTCTAAATAGTGGAATATGACCCTAGTTTACGGAGTTAAGTGTAGACCGACTTCGAAGGATTATATTTTGTCAAGGGGTATCTCAACCTTTGATTCATTTATATAATTGTTCGGCATTTGTTTATTTACTTACAACTTCATTATCTCATATTTATTATACCCATATTTATTACATCCTTCAATTGCTTGCTAAGCATTTGGCTTACCTTATATTGCCCAATATTTCAAATTAGTGATTTGGTTTTCATGGGAGTTTGGACAAATAGTTTTTGCGTGGAAGATATATTTTGTGTCTATTGGTTGTAAGGAAAACAATTTGAGAATTTGGTTACCATCGTGGGCAAGTATAATCACTATAGCATGGCCAAGGGCTGATATATCATTTTATTTTCTGTGCCGTAGTTAATGATAGCATGTTATGATATGTTTGTGGAAAAGTACTACCTTAGATGTCAAGTTGGAGTGAACTTGTCCAATTTCCTATAACGAATTATATTTTTATGGGTGATAGGAATTCAATAATGTAATTTTTGGTGGTGTCACTGTCACATCCCCAATCCCAAAATAAAATTATAATTCCTTAATCCATAATTAAGTCATCTTTCAATCTTTAAGAATCAAAAATTCAATAGGTTATTCCATTGACTTAAACTCAACCTGACACTGGGATCCGAACCTACACTAAAAACCGTTAGATGGCCCATCTAACATTTAAAAATTTTGTCATAGGACCCAAAAGCTATACCCAATAGTGGCCAAATATGGACAATAATATGACTTCAAACCATTCATGTGACGTCCCACGTTCTCACTTACTCTTAATGAGACGTTATATTATATATAAGTTCATAATTATATCATAATTATACACAGGATCAACATATTGCCAAATAAAGTGGCTTTAACCCTATATGACTTGAATACGGCATCGGATTCTTTAGAAATGCTACTAGGAACCAAAAATATTACCATACAATTTTGCGGAAGCACTAATAATAACCACAATTACAGGTAGCGAAAGCATAATCAAAAAATAATATATTCCTATTATTACAAGATCAACAATTACATTTCTTCTGAATACATCAAACCTATAGGCCTAAATCTCTCTTATCTTTTTTTTTCCCTACTCATCTGGTACCAACTTGAGCCTTCTATCTGGGGGGTAGGAAAACAGCAAGTAAGTGAGCCAACTGCTCAATAAGGTACAAATAAATAAAGATATACAAATTTATACTTAAAATAAATATACGAATCAGAAAAATAGGAATCATGTAAAACATGCATGAATATTTAACTTTTCTTCTCTGATCTTTAATTATCATTTATTCTAGTATAATTTATTTTTAGGGATTAGGGCTGGTAAACCTTACCAGCTAACGGAACGGTCAATCGAGGAAAGGATTATATATGCTTCCACACAATCTAAGGCACAGACCCTCCTATTTACACATCCGGAGGTAAGCGGTATGCTTTCGAACCCACTATATAGGGTCAATATCCAAAAATGCTACCAAAAGTTCCCCCATGGCCCAAAGCCAGTCCTCGAATTTCCACTGTAATATTCCAAGGCGTGCCAAAAACATCACCCGCTCCAATACACGGTTAGGATACGCGACTAGGGTAATCCTTGAGTTCTCATCGTAATATCAGTGGCATGCCAAGAAATATCACCCGAAGTAAATCCTAGTCCAGTATTCTTAATCAATGGTTAAAACTTTATATGGAAGCTTTCACATTATTCATAGTTCTTAAAACTTTATTCATAGTATGAAACATAAGATACAATAATACAAACAAACTATAACTTATAACAAAAATCAATGCATGATCCGTTTTAGTAGCTTTATCATCAAACTTTTCATATGCAAAAATTCAGATTTATCATGGTATATTTGGCCAGTTCGGATGCCAATTCGGTACTTAGTTCGAGGTCTATTTGGGTTAATTTCCTTAATTAATTTTTAGAATAATTACTTTGGACTTGATTATCGGTTCGTGAGCGATTTAATGGTTGGGTCAAGGGTCGGTCCAATTTAATTTCTACACTTATAAGATGGCTTGACAAGTTGGTTCGGTATATGTAAATTGAAATTTAACATGCTAGCCGGTTCATTTAACTAGCTCGGGCCTGGTTCGAGGGTCGGTTCAAATCTTAATTTTTACCATGAATATTTTATTATTATTGTATATTGTCTCAATAATATTCAGGGGCCAATTTAGCCAATTTAAAAACCGAGATGAACCGATTTAGGGCCTTAATTCTAGCATGTGCCGGAAGGCTAATGGAAGAACTTAACAGTTTCGGAGGGCTAATTCAGCACTATTTCGGAGGTATTTTTGGCCACAATTTTGTAGGTGAATAGTTTAACCTTAGGACTTCATAATTTGGTCGGGTCGGGTGCTGGTTCAACCGGTTCCGGGCTGGTTTGATTTATTTCCCCAGGCTGCCAGTTCAGCAATCAGTGCTGAAATCAGTTTGGTCCACTTTAGGAGGCCGGTTCACAATTCATTTGTAAGTATTTTTGGACGCTAATTTGTAGGATGATAGTTCGAATTCATTACTTAATAACTTGCCCAGGTCGGCTCCTAATTCCACCGGTTCAGGGCTGGTTCAGTCCCTTCATTGGGACTGCCAGAACCGGTTTCCAGAGTACTGGACTGGTTCAAGTGTTGTTTCATGGTCCGGTTCAGCATCCATTTTAAGGCATTTGGGGTAGCCATTTTATGGGTAATTAGGCCAATCTTAGCACATTATACTGTCGCCAGGTCGGCTGCCGGTTCCACCAATTTGGGTTCGGTTCAATTAATTTTTTCCCAACCTGTCAATTCAGAATATGGCCACTTTAAGACCGGTTCTTGACCGGTTCAAGAATACTAATTACAGCTAAGGGACTCTAGTTTAAGAATATGTTTGGTTCATGGCCGGTCCAAGCTAATTGTTGGGCCGGTTCAGGTCATATTTGGTCAACAGAAATTCTGCATCAGCATTTCTGATGCAGCTGATTTCAGTTTCTGTTTTGCTGACCGATTCGGGCCTAAATTTTAAAGGATGACACTTGAACATAATCTTAAGGCTCTAAGGGTTATGTCATGGCCAGCTTGACCAATTTGGAGCCTGGTTTGGTCCCGGTTCAGAGGCTTATCTTCCACTGCATTCTGATGCAGTTCAGCAAGACCTCTTGCTTTTCATGAGTCCAGTTCACTGACCAGTCCGGCTCATTTTTATGAGCCTTTTGGTCACGACATAGGTAAGATATTAAGATAATTGTATACCAAATTTGGGCCGATTTGGTGATCATTTGGTCACCGGTTCAGCCAAAGTTCAGATGCTATAAAATTGCAGATTCTGAAATTCCAACTTCAGCCAATTATATCCCACGTTTTCATGATAATATGTGCATGAATTAATCACAAGATAAATATTAGAACAATAATACTTGAAAGATTTAACAATAAACAACACCAAATGAAAGAAGAAATCAAGTACACTTGCCAAAATTTTAGCTAAACTCCTTGCTGCCTACTGATTTTTTGGTTCTGTATTCCTTGGCTCCTCTCGGCTTCTCTCTATTTCCCTCTGTTTTTCCTTCTGTTTTTCTTTCCTTCAGCTTTCTCACGGTTCTCTCTGTTTTTCTCTACTTCTCCCTCTCTTCCTCACGTGTCTCTTATATATATTAAGCTGAGGGCAGAGCTGATTCATCCTTCTAGTACCAGCACCACCCAATTTCCTATCCCAAATTCAGCCGGCTGTCCTGACTCAATTTTGCAGATCTGCTGCTTTGTTTCCTTATTAGTGTGCCTAGTGGAAGCCTATTATTGGTTGCTGAAATAAGGGTGACATGGCTGCTTATGTTTGCTGAAGTGGGTGGCTATGTTTCTGCAGCTTAGAGCTGCTGTCGTGTGAGGAATTTGCTGCCTTAGCAACTGTGGTCATCAGCTGCTTCAGCAGCTGTGGCTGCTTATATTTTGCTTCAGTTTTTGGCTAATTTTTGTTGGCTTTTCCCTTAATATAAGCTTCCGTGGAAAGCAGCCGTGAAAACCTACCGTGAGGGAAGCTGCTGCTTCAGCAGCCGCTGAAAATTGCTGCTGTTTGAGCAGCGGTGGGAAAACTGCAGCTGCCGGTTAGTATATACACAGCTGCCGTTTGGTGTGTGCTGTTTAGCTGAATTTTCAGCTTCTAGAAGCATGGGGTCTTGTTGAATTATTATATATATAGCTGAAGGGTAACTATATATATTTATCCCATTAATATGCTGCTGAAAGGGCCCTGCCGTGGACCCCTCATGCTTGCTGAATTTGGTTTCTACTTTGTGCTGTAGCAAATTACATGCTGAATTCTTAGAATTCAACTAAGTATAAGGCTCCCTTGTATGTGTTTGTGGGTTGGAATATATTAATTTTTATTTGATTAACTTAATTTATATTATATTTAGTCAATTGGTCCAGGTTCGGTAATTAATCGGGTCTAATTTCGATGATCGAGTCTTCTTATAGTCGACCGAAATTAATTTAATTACTCATCGATTGAGAATTTATTAACCGAATTACTTCCCTATCGTTGGTTCTATCTT
This sequence comes from Nepenthes mirabilis, assembly GCA_025585075.1. NCBI lineage: Eukaryota > Viridiplantae > Streptophyta > Magnoliopsida > Caryophyllales > Nepenthaceae > Nepenthes > Nepenthes mirabilis. Next base: position 17,117 of record JAODPA010074779.1, read on the forward strand.
TTATTAACTGGAAATAAAATCGGTTTCATAAATAAATTTTTATAACATTTCGGTGTGAGTTCCTGGCTTTTGGGTTTTTATTGTTCATTATTCTTAATTTTTACCGATATCTTAAACCGGTGAAAGTCTTCAAGTCCACGTAATTTTCCCAAATGTCGGACTTATCTGCGTCCTTTGACCTTAATTAATTATGATTTGTTTTATTGGAAGATCTCGGGCCTTACAATTCAAAAGAAAAAGCATTTCAAACTAAAATCAGAATATCAAAAACTGAACTTTTAGAATACTGAAATCAAGTTTAGACATAACCATCTTAATATCATCATTAGCCAGCGGATGCAAACAAATATCAACAGAAATAAAATTAAAATATAAGCCAATTAACAATTAAACCAATACATCAACTAACAACTACAATTTTGTTCCATCCATTCACATTGACATTAAAACATAAAACCGAACAGCTTGCATTCTAATTCCAATCCCCCACAAGATAATTCGAGCCCTTTAAACTAAAAAGTTAACAAAATCAAGGCAAGAATAAGCCAATCACTCAATAAGCATATATAATTTTATATGTGAATACATA
>JAODPA010074779.1:17805-29137 GCA_025585075.1 Nepenthes mirabilis
TCAATGAAGCATGTTGGAATTAAGCCATAATTCAAAGGTCTGAAATGTCAATAACATCATGCTAAAGCCAATCACTAATGATTCAAATTGTGCCAAAATATGTATAATAACATAAATCATGCTAAAAGTGCGATGATACATAAAAATGCTCAAATCATGCTAACATACAAAAAGAATTAAGAATCAGCAATGACCACACTAAAAAGGACAAATATCAAAGCTTGAATTATGATTGTTTCTACATAGTCAAAGACTATATGTTACTATTTAAGACTCATAGATAAGTTGACTAGATATAACTCTATAGACAATGCCAAACGTCACTTTTCTGACCTACGGATTATAGGTTTGATCTTTGATTTACTAATAATATACAAAAACATATCCGAATATATTTCGTCAATTGTCTACAATATCCTATACTTATTTAAACTAAAAACTCTATTCAAATACAAATTATTCCTTAGTTTTTCTCATACCATAGAAATACTTTCTTTATCAAAACTTATGTAGAGTTTTTCTTCACATTTCTTCAAATTATGTGTCATGTAGTAAAACTATGAACATGCAAAAATTATATTATTTAATTTAGAAACATACAAAAGCGTTTATATACAATTTACAGGAAATCAATATAGTTGAAGTAATTCTCAACATCTTCTTACAAATAGATAACATGCAGAAACACTAAAACCAAGAATTCAAAAATTAAACAAAGATTATGTATTTTCTCTCACATATAAAACAAGCATGAATAATTATATAAAAATTACAAAAACATATACATAAAACTTAAAGACATGTAAAAACATCTGTTTGTAATGTAAAGGCATGCTAGTACATATTGCAGAAATTCAGCAGTTTAAAATGATTTGCATGGATTTAAAACATATATTTTATAAATTTCATGAAATGAGAGTAGGATTCCATACTTGCAATATCTAAAATAGTTTAAGAACAAAATTAAGACATACATTAGCATTTGGAACAAAAAATGCTCAGGCATTGCAAAAAAAATTAGCAACAATAAAATAAAAGATTTGAATATACTTGCTTTTACTTAATTTCTAGCAACAGATCTTTGATCTCACCTTAATTCTTCCTTCTCCTTCTTTGTCTCTCTTCCCTCTCTTTCCTTCTTTTCTTTCTCTCTCTTCTCTTAGAACTCCAACAAAAATGACCCAAAATCAACCAATAGATCTATTTATAAAAAAACTGGCATATGTGTGCCGGTTAGATGTGGATTAGGCATCGAGGCACAATCTATACTATACACGAGTATTCCTCAAGCATATACCAGGCACCAACAATCTATCCTAAATACACATGTGAGTCAATCCAACGCACTTTAGGCGTAGCCAATCAGCCTAAAATATATATGAGAGCCCTAAAAGCGTCTATCACATACACATTTGATGTCAAAATATGTACAAGCATCGATCGGGCACAAGTCAGGCATCACTTGATCTAACTTATTTCAATCCAAAATTTAATTTTTTTAACCCAAAATCTCAATTGACCTTGAAATTTTAGTTAAATTAATCATCATTAAAAAAATATTTTGGGATTCATAACTTATAGTCACAATCCCGGGTATGGTTTTATATGTCACGTTTATTATGGTATTTGAGACGAGGTCATGACATAAAGTATTTTCTTTGTCTCGATGGAGCAAATGGAGTAACTGGCTGCTCTTGTGAGTTTTTTTTCCTGATAATCCCCAGCATCTCTTTACATCTTCCCCCCAACAGCACATCCACGTTGTAGCAGGACCTTCTTCTGCCCCATTGTCTGCTGCAGTAGATGGAGTGTCAGTTCCCCTGTTTCCTCTGCTTGCTAAGTTGAATGCCTGACAGCTAGCATTGCAGAGAAGCATACTCTATTCATTCCACTTGCTAACCATCCCAGAAAAGCAAAACCTAGGATTGGTAGTGCATAATTTGGATTTGCATATCTGAAATTAACCGCACCAAAAGCAAGGTACTCGCCCCCAAGGTCCTTGAAGAAGATCCTCAATCCTTTAACGTATTGTTAACAAACTTAGTTTACGGTTTAGTATTGGTTTACTGGATCACCCGGATAGCATGTGGGATTAAAAAATCCCCACAGCTTCCTTAGGGGGCGTCTTTAGTGCCTTGCAATTTTACAGGCTGAAAAACAAGGCAATGCCAATTTTACAGGGAGCATTACTCCCAAGTATGGATGAAAATACCTGTATCAATTGTGGCCATATCAATATTAAATAATATTTATCAGTATTGGATAAATAGGAACAATAAAAATTTGATAATCATAAGCTCAGTACATCGGCCGATATTCAAGATTTGCAACCAATATATCACAATATATTGTTGAAATGAAAGTATATTGTGATATTTTCGTTGCATTAAAAAATATCCTAATCAGGGGGGCTCGATGACATTACATATCAGTCAATATTTTCATCCATACTCCCAAGTAGTATGGAATATTGCTTCAAAGATGAAACTGGGATGAGAGCTTGCATGAGGTCCAAAGCAGTTGCTTGGTTCACCTCGATTCTAAGGGCCAAACATATGGTGCAAAATATAGAAGCACATAACTCTTGCTAGAACTTCTCAATTCTATATGGCACAAAAAGGAACTACATATCTTTCAAGCATACTAACAAGAATCTCAAGCAGGTGACTCATTTGACCATGGAGTATGTTCAGAGAGGGCTTCATCCTCCTGAGATGCAGATTATGTTCTACATTTGTTTTTCAAGCAAGATAATTGCATATATGACATGAGGTTCCCTAAAACTTATAATAGAGATGCATATGTACAATTTTGCAATTGACATGAAGCCCCTGGGATGGTTTATTCTGTAAAATATGTTAGAGTGCAACAGAGTTCACTATCTTATAAAAATGGCGGTTTTATCTGTTTGTTTACAGGTGGAAAATAGGGTACCAAAGAGTAGTCGTTTCAAATAGCTTGGGTTGATGGTTCGAAAAGAACAGGTGGTTGATAAGGATATTACTCACTAAATCAAGCCAGGTTGGATGGAGTATATAAGTATACTGAGGATATTGTGTTATCACCCAACAAGAAATGCATATGTACAAGAATCTCAAGCAGGTGACTCATTTGACCATGGAGTATGTTCAGAGAGGGCTTCATCCTCCTGAGATACAGATTATGTTCAACATTTGTTTTTCAAGCAAGATAATTGCATATATGACATGAGGTTCCCTAAAACTTATAATAGAGATGCATATGTACAATTTTGCAATTGACATGAAGCCCCTGGGATGGTTTATTCTGTAAAATATGTTAGAGTGCAACGGAGGTCACTATCTTATAAAAATGGCGGTTTTATCTGTTTGTTTACAAGTGGCAAATAGGGTACCAAAGAGTAGTCGTTTCAAATAGCTTGGGTTGATGGTTCGAAAAGAACAGGTGGTTGATAAGGATATTACTCACTAAATCAAGCCAGGTTGGATGGAGTATATAAGTATATTGAGGATATTGTGTTATCACCCAACAAGAAAATTTCAGAAGAGAAACTATGCGGTCAAAGGATATTGCTCAAACTAAAAGGAAAACACTATAAGGTTGCTACTAGTTGACCATGTCGTATAAACTAAAAAATTGGGTGTTTAAGTACAAAAAAATATCTAAGCCTTGAGCATACCCTCACTAGGCTCGGTTTTGGGCAACTTCATCTCATAGAATAAACAATTTCAAACTCTCCAGGACTACCTCGCCATTTTTTTTTATTACCAAGAACCTCCAACAAATGCCTTCGTGACCTAAGTTTAGGTGTTCAAACCACATCACTCCCCCATATTAATTTTTTATTTTATCTTTAGAGTTGTGTGGAATATATATTCGTCTTAATGTCCTCATTTCATACACTTTTGTACATATTGACAATTTTTTATTGATTATCTAACATTCTGATACATAAATATATAGTAATTGATCTGCAGCGTTTGACTACATGTGTTCAAAAAATGTACGTGACAAAATAAGACATGGTGAGAGGGATATGTGGTCATGTAATAAGGGATGTGATTTGCAGTGATATTATACAGGTCAGAGCATCATGAAACTTACTAAAATAGACACATTTGAGGAAGTCTTGTCATGTGATGGGGACGAACATTCAATGCATCCATAAGATGTAAAGCGATGGCCAGGGTCGCCATTCATAACAATGACAATAAAATGTCAAAGAAAAGCTTGAATGACATCATGAGGGATCATCTCACATGTTTGCCACTAGCAAATGAAACATCTTTGACGAATGGTCCATATAGCCAGCCTCACTCACTCAGGTCAAAAAGGCTTAACTTGGTTTGGTGTGGATTGTTTACATCTTTTAGCAGTCTTTGTTATCAACGGAAAAAGCCATTCAAATGCTTCCTAAAACTATTCAGCTGTTTCATAAGTTATTTATAGCACACCTGCAATGTTCAAATCAAATAAGAGAGGAGAGAAAGAAAAGGACACGCACCAGCAGGAAGCCCTAATATGCCACGCCCTACAGCTTTCAAGTACTACAAAAAATACATAATCAGTCGCTTGAGAAGAGATTAAAACTGAACTAATTATGATGGCAACTCCATTTTACCGAGCATTCCGCTGAATTATGTCGGAGAAGACTGTAGAGTAGAATGACAATTGGGCACTCGACGATCTGAAAAACCGAATCATAAACCCTTGAAAAAACTCAAGAACCATAAATTTAAATTAAAAAATCAATGACCTCCAATAAAAAATTAAATTAAATTAAAAACGAAATAAATGTAATAAGTACATACCCAGACTAAAAGAAGACTATGAGCAGGGTCAGAGATGAGATTGATGGAGTAGAATTGATGAGCCACCGAGAAAGCTATGGCTACGCCTAAGCCGCACATCAAATGCAACCACAACGCGCCAAAAGCTGATACCTTCATAGTGTCATTATTCTGGACGGAGTATTCATCGGATCGCTTCTTCATAATTTCTTTATTCTTCAGACGTGAGAGATATTGACAAAAAAATCGCGAGTTAGATTGAATCTTAAGAGAGACAGACAGGAAGTAAATTGCGGGTGGAGTGAAGCTTGAGATATCCCAGAGAAGTCACAAGTCGCAAGGCACCCACCTGTTAGTCGTTGCAAGTGTAAATCGCCCGTGGTACAATCTGGGAACATCCCAAGCGTCGCCGCCGTAACCGCCACCGGAATTGCAAGTGGAGGCGTCTCCCAAGTGACACCCTTGCGATCGTTCCCGGCTGGGGGGGGGGGGGGGGGCGCGCTCAACCCACGGGATCTGAATCGAACAGCTCATGTTTAAAATGAAAATATACCAAGAGGAGTCGCTGGATGCCCAATCGACGGCTGATATTAAAAGAACCCAACAGCAGCATCTTGGCCGTTCAGTTGAAAATGGTAATCCCCACGATTCTGATTAGCCATTGGCTTAACCCCAATTTGAAAAACCATTTGGTTCAAAATGTACCTCATCGTCCCTCTTCAATTCAAAATTCCCACTCTTCACTGTGTTTAGCAACAACTATATTCCTCTATTTCATATTCTCTCCACGTTTCATCTCGTACTGTTGCGAGTCTAACATCGGGAAGATAATAAGAGCTGCCTTATAAGTTAAGAAGATTATCTTCCCTCAGGGTGCACATTTTGAGAAAGACTCAAATCCTAATAGCTTATACTCGCAACAATTATGCTTTCATTGAAATCAATATCATCCCGAAGAGGGCAATTTACGAAAATTTCTGACCAAAAAGGATTACCTGTAGATGGGCTGATTTGCTGCCAATATGTCGAAGTAAAGTAAAGCATCGTAGAGTGAAAGCCGTCAAGTGAAGCGCCATAACATGTAACCGCCGAGATTTGCGACTGTCGAATGGGAGAGAAATATTGCGAATCTCATATCGGGAAGGCAGCTCTACAATAGCAGCATTATAAGTTTGGAGGATTTTTCTCCCTCAATGTACATCTTTTTGGGGAGGTTAAAACCCCAGCAGCTTGTACTCGCAACAATACCGTCTTTTATTCGTAAAATCTAACAAAATGAGTAGTAATTAAAGATTTATCCGTCAATATAAATATATTCTTCTTGACTTATTTTAAAACCTTGAAAATGGTAGATATTTTTTGATAAATTTGGCTATGAATTGTGATAACGTTCTTAACCTCTTGGCAAGCCTTTGCATATCCTTGATGGGCCTAGGTGGTTCTATATTTGTAAAGGTCTTTATTTTCTCTGGGTTAACTTTAATATGTTAATAACAAATTATAAAGCCCATAAAACTTATAAATGACAATCTTGGGTGGCTCCATTGTTAGGTTCATATCCATTTGATAAGTTTATAATATATCGAATGTCCCTATCAAATCTCGTATGTAGTAATTGGCTTGCATGCTATTAGATAACATGTCATCCATGTTGGGAAACATACCGATCGGTCGGTTAACACTGGACGGATAGACATATATAAACACATACGATGTGGGAGAAAGATGAGGAACACACAAATTTTTACGTAAAAACCCTTCACAAATCGAATAGAAAAATCACGGGACACTTAATCCATAACAAATTTTACTATGTAAAAAATTAGTTACAAAAATTCTAAGATAGAATATCTACTACACACCCGAGACAGAGTAAAAAAACAACTCCATAGCAAGAAAATTCTCACTTTGCTCTATCTCTTTGTTATTGTTCTCTTCTTTCTCTCATTGGTGATAAACTCCACTCTCTTTTCTTTTTACATATGCACAGACTTTGCCTCAACTTCTCCTTGACTTCACCTCTCTAACCTGCATGCATATATATGCTGATTTTGCCAAAAGACAGACTACCCAATAGACAGGTTGCGTGTGACAAAACCTGTTACCAATTCTGTAACCTGCTAAAAACTCTACAAATCACCGCCAACTTACAAATCGCCATTCTGTCGGGAGAAGTTGACATTCACAACCAATCGGGTGTCATCTTTGAAAGTCAACTTCCCTTTTTGAAAAAATTGATTAAGCAGATGTTGCAGGTAACCAACTTTTGACTTTACAATTCCCAGGCATTGACAAAGTCCTCGAACATTATCCCACGTCCTCAGGCGTTACTGCGCTCAACAACCTCGACTGTTATCTACACCTCGGCCATTTTTATATCGGTAAAACCAACCGATAAATTCCTGGCTTGCCACTCCAGCAAATTGGCCTCTGAAACTCCACTTCGAATTTCCACTCTAGCAAATGCACTCCAACATTTGCACTCCGAATTTTCACTCCAGCAAACGTGTTCCAACATTTGCACTCCGAATTTCCACTCTAGCAAACGCACTCCAATATTTGCACTTCGAAAATTCACTACAAATTTCCACTCCAGCAAACATGCTCCAACATTTGCACTCCGAAAATCCACTCTAGATTTTCACTCCAGCAAACGCACTCCAGCATTTGCACTCTGAAAAATCTACTCCGAATTTTCACTCCAACAAACGCACTCTAGCATTTGCACTCTGAAAATCTACTCCAGATTTTCATTTCGGAGAATCCACTCTGGAGATATCCATTCTCTTTTCTTAGCTGGTTAACAAGATGTTAATCAGATTCTTCTCTCAGCCGGTTCTGTTGACCGGCTTCTTACTTGCCTAACTAGTCAGTTAGCCACACCGGAAAATGCAAACCAGTATTTTCCACTCTTCAGTCCGAAATCTCATTCCGGTCAACCTTCACTCCGGAATATTTCGGCCAACTTTTACTCCGAAAAATTCTACTCTAACATTATTCACTCTGATATAGTCCAAGCAAGCATTTTTCACATGGGATAACCTCAACAAACTTTTTCTCTTGACTTGTGGGAAAAACTTTGTCTTTATTTCGGCGACTGTTATTGCCTACCTTTCAACAACTTTTCCTCAATTGGGATTTCAGCATCGGCCTCGACAAAACTAAATGATACTTTCTTCCGTCCTACTAAATCTGGAGTAGTTTCCCTCCTCTTCAACTCCTTTTCCTCTGTCATATCATTCTCCCTTACACTCCACCTTGGCAACTTCCTCCTACTATCTTGACCAATACCTCATTTGTCACCTTGGTATTTTCTTTAGCAACCCAAACCTTGATCAGGTATCGACCTAATCTACTGCTTCTCATTGCCATAATTAAGGTGCCTTTAGTGAGTTTTCAACGACTATCTTCAAACGTCGTCCTAAAGCTATCTTCATCAAGTTTCTCGATTAAAATCACATTCAACTTCAAATTTGGGGCATATCTCACGCCCTTCAACACGAGTTTGTTCCTGTTTCCTGTCCTTAAGAAAATATCCTCGACGCCAATAACTCCTGACAAGCCTCCGTTACCCATCTTCAATATCCCATGGCCTACGGATGTATAATTTATGAAGTGGGACTTATTCGGTGTCACATTGTATGATGCACCACTTTCCATTACCCAACTCGTCTCTTGGCATGGTAGGCTCTGTGCTTTCCCTGTATGGACAACCAAAAGGTATCCACAGAAAGCGACAATCTACCAATCATCATCATGATCCTGTTTTTCCTTACGATCGCTTCTACTCTCCTACTCATACTTCCTTTGCGGGTAGTCCTGTTTTATGTGGCCCGTCTTTTCACAGTGAAAATAGGTCATCTCCTGAAACTTGTTTCCGTTGTTGCTCCTCTCCGATTTGTTGCCTCCGCCTCATTTCCTTGATTTTCCTCGTCCCCAACCGTTGGTTGCCACAAGCAGATTTGGTTGAGAGCTTGAGGCCTCACTGTTTTTCCTCCGCCTTAATCATTCATAAGTCGGGAAGTTATGGCCTCATCCAATCTAAGCGTGCTCTTTTCAAACAGTAGTGCTGTGACAATATGATCGTACGATGCCGGTAAGGACGTCAACAACACCAACGCTTTATATTCCTCCTTGATCTTCTCATCAATGGCTGACATTTGCATTACTATTCGGTTGAACTCGTCCAAGTGCTTCTCAAAGCTCCCTCATTCTGATAAATGCAGGTCATAGAACTGCTTCTTTATATGCAACATCGTTATCAATGACATAAACTTGTACTGGCTCTCAAACTTTTTCCAAACCTCCACTAGGTCTGATAAGCCAATGACCTCTTGGAGAGTGTTATCCCCAGCATGGCATCTTCGGACTAGACCTGCTGTGTTCGTGGGCTACGCTCCTCACTTTAGCAAGGTAGCTCGGGAGTAGAGGACCCGGTAGTAGTTTATTTGTTGACTTCGCACGGGACCTCTCCACGTTTAGAGAGGTTGCCGACCGTCTTGGGAGTGACAAGGCATTGTTGCTCTAGGCTTTGGCCTGATTACCTGAGATTGGATCGATCTCTCCTTTAGGAGTGGGTCCCGTCCCTCGGATTCTTCCTAATATTGAGGTCATTGGGCTAATGAAATTGGCACTGGGGGTTGTCTAGGTCCCAAGGTTGTCAGGCCAGCTAATCCTCTGAGGATGCTGACTTTCTCTTATCGCCTGGAAGTTGAATGACGAAACTCCCAGTGTTACATCTTCAGACAGGTGTAGACGGCCTGGAGACAATAGGTCCAGAGCACCTGGTTGGACGAGTGCTTGCACATTGGGGGTTGATCATCCATCCGCTTGGCTACCCGGCGAGAGATCGTTGCCATGGGCGACTTTACCTCTGGCTGATGTAATAGCTTGTACATGGGATGTTGATCTTCTTCGACCATCCTGGAGTTAGAGGACGGAGCCCCGAGTGTTGCGCTTTCAGATGGTGCAAATGCTTCGGAAGATGGTGCTCAACTAAGTACCAAGCGCCTGTACCTTTTGGTGTCGGTCTCCCATTGGCAGGGCTACCTAATGAGGGGTCGTCGCCATGGGAGGCGATATCTTCAACCGACTAGCTGGCTGGAGTACGAGTATTGATCGTGTTTGTTTCGTTGTTATAAGGTGGAAAGACTTTTTAGTCGTTCCCACAGACGGTGTTAATAATACGTCCCCAGTTCCCCGGTTCTGACATGTATTAAGGAGACTTCCATTCTTCTGTTGTGGGTCGAAATAGAGTCGGTCTGGTCTCCATCGCTATCAACCCGAAATCTACACACTATAAATTATAAATTGGAGGTCAGAGGATGACGAAAATAATACCCACCGTATATATTCTCCAATACTCAAATTAAAAATCCTTATCAGATAATAGAAAGATACTAGAAGGATACAAGGAATGTATAGATGCATGTGGTGGTGGATGGAGCATTTGGATGCGCCGACTGATGGGGGGCTTAAAGGTGCACCAGTAGATGGACGGTTTAGAGATGCACTTGGTTAAGGGGAGACTTGGATGTGCGCCCTCAGAGAAGCGTCTTAAAGGTATGCTGACAGAAGGATGGTTTAGAGGTGTGCCTGTGGAGGGGTAGCTTAGAATTACGCTCGACAGAGGGGCATCTTAGAGTTGTACCTACAAAGGGACGACTTATAGATGCGTCCGGTTGATGAGTGTCTTAGAGATGCGTTCAGTAGAGTAACGGCTTAGATGTGTGCTCGTAGAGGGGGCTTAGAGGTATACCCGACAGAGGAACGGTTAAAAGGTGTGCCTGTAGATGGACAGCTTAGGGATGCACCCGCAGAGAAACAGCTTAGAGGGAAAGAACTAAACTGTGCTGGTGAGCTAGCACCCTGATTACCTAAACGGAGGGCTGACTTTTGGACAGTGGGCTTCTAATTTATGATGGAGGGCTCTTGGGTCCGGGAAGAGAGCTCTTAGCTCCAAGGTAAAGGTTTGGTTCTGGGATGGAGGGCTCTCGGCTCCGGTACGAAGGGCTCCTGATTTCGGACAAGAGTGTACCTAGCTTCGAGATTGAGGGCTCTTGGCTCATGGATGGAGGCCTCGTGGCTCCAGGACGAAGGTTTGGCTCTTAGATGGGGGACTTGTGGCTATCGGACGGTGGGCTCTTAGCTCTTGGATGGAGGCTTACTCCTCAATGGACGGTAAACCTTCTGGAATGAGGGTAACTCCTAGGTAGAGGGTAAGCTTATTTCCTGTGAATGCCGAGATACTTGGAGCTTATGGAGTTTCTTAGAGCTTATACTTCCAAATTTGAGGGTACCTAAATTTATAGTATGATCTACAAATATACTCCTTTTACTTCGACAATACGGGACACTTCATTTTGGCAAAAATTTGTTAGGCCAGAGCCGGATTGTGGCTTGCTATGGGCTTGGCCCTTTACATATGTGGTTGTTGGACCCATCAAATATATTTATTTGATTTTTTTAAAAGTGTGTATTTTGTATCCTTTTGGAAAATGGGAAACGAATTAATTATTGAAAAATAATTTGATATGTGATAATATAGATCTATATTAATGAGT
>JAODPA010074790.1:0-29128 GCA_025585075.1 Nepenthes mirabilis
TTATTCCAACAACCAAACACAAGAATAACAATTCCAACTCTATTCCCATCTTTTTTTATTCCCTGAAATAACTAATCTATTCCCACCTTATTCTATTCTACCAACTACACGTACCGTAAGTTTTTAGAGAAACCATCTCCAATCTATCTATAGCCTTACAATGGCAAATGCCCTGGATTGGCAGTCGCAGCCTATATAGACATCTGGGCAACAAATGACTCGTCTATCTCAGCATATCAGATGCGAACAATCATAACTCAGAAGATAGGATTAGACAAACAACCGACCAGAAGGTTGATAAATACATACAGAGAATTTTTTTTTTTTGTGGGAGAAGCTTGCAACTTTAAATAGTTAGGAGAAAATATCTACACGTCTACAAAACATAGTAGATTCATAATTAACAACAAATAGTAGAAAAAATTTGCACTTTGCAGCGGAATCTGCAGTCTAGATTGACAATCTATGGCAGCGTCGAGTGATTTTCAAAGAAGCATGATTACCAACTACAGCCAAACATCGAAATACTGAAAATTCGCGCAAAATTGCAAGTTTGTAGATCGAATGGCAACTGGAAACCAAATCACCTTGTCCACCAACCTGCATAACTGTCTTTTTCCATTTTTCCACCATCTATTTCACATACAATCATGGACTAGCAAGATGCAGGGAAGTTTTAACAGCCAAAGTGTAAATAATCAACAAACTAGTTGCAGTTGATGCCTAAACAAATTTGACTAGTTCTCATGACCGCCATCACGGGCACCGACACCACCCACCACCAGCAGCCACCAAAAAGAAAAAAACCTCAGAATCACTGTGAGTACTTGGACACCCTTTACAACGATGTCTTCCCGAGCAAATTTACCTCCTCACTGGTGGTACAATTCCCCTACCAGGTGCAGCACGACCGGCAGCCTGTGCCTATAAAGCAATTGAGGCCAAATGGGGAAACATATCATTCATCCTTTATCATATTTGAATGGATTGTTGCTGTTCACAGAGTAAGCAATTGTTGAGATGATATTGAAAAACTTACTTTAGCCCTCATAGCAACTGCTCGGCCACGGCCAACTCCTAGAGCTGTGCTCTTGCCCTTCATGAAAATAAAGGTAAAACATAACAACATGGCAGCAGAAGGATCTTGATTTGTGACAATTCTATTTTGGGTAATAAATTTCATACTAGTAAAATTTCAGGTCGACTTGACTGTCTTTCAAGTCACATTGTGGTATATACACGACACTGTAAAATAAGTAAACAAATGCCCATTTTGGAGTTTTTGGCTCAAATAATATAAATTTGCCATATAAAATTGATACTACAATAAAATTAGAACACACAAAAGACAGTAATAAAAGTGGATAAAACGTACATGTTTATAATGATTTTTGCATTTTCCCATTTGGTAGGTATCAATGAAAAGAATTTTGAAGATTTAACAAGAGAAAGCAATTCTTTGCATATAAAAGATAATTGGATAAAATTTTGGAAGAAATTGGAAGGGACCCTGTAATACCCGGATATTTTCGACGATGAAATTACAAATTAAATCGGGTAGATGTAATTTTTAACACGGGAATGAAATATTAGTGTGTCTAATTAGTGTGTCTATAAGAATAATAAAATATTCATATAATAGTAATGGATAATAATAATAATAATAATAATAATAATAATAAACGTTTATTATGATTCCCTCACTCACCCTCTCTACTCCACTCTTGAATCTTCTTCCCACAACCCTCTCCGTGTTCAGGGGTGTGTTAGAAAAATGGATGTTAATTATGATGAATTGGGTTGTGCGTGAAAAAACCCGTAATTTGCTCGTAAATGTTAAATTTTAGAAAATGGGGTTTAGAACATCATTTAATTTCGTGGTTGTATGTAAATGAAATAAAATAAAATATTATATATGTTGGAATCAGTTGATCTATTTTGGCTTATCTGTAAGTGATTGTTAAATGTAGGCCTTAGTAGTCGGCATTGCACCGGTACAAAATAGAAGAATAGTTGAATAGTAGAATTAAGCCAAAATAAATTATATTTCGGTTCCGTGATAAATTCCTTTATGTTAAATTTGATGGCGTGAGCATGGTCTGTGTCAGCACCGAACGACGTTCCTATCATTGATATTGCAAAGCTTTCTTTGCGTTATACTTGGTTGTGTGAGTATTTGAATTGTTAGCTTCCTACGGTTAAGGTTGAGGAGAGTGTATGAAAACAGTAAAGCATCTAGTCGAATGGAAGGCTACAGTACTTTAATGTGGTTTACGCTTATCCGATGCTGATGTTCATATCTTGTTGGGTTGAGGTACATTGCCTAGTTCGACGGGATACTTATGGCCATGTGATCATCGTAGATTATGATATCGATGGTATCATGGCAGGAGATGCTGGATTTGACGTGTGAGATATCTTTCGTACCTGGTAGAATCAGAAGATGAGCATGATGGTGAGATCATCCGTACCTGGTTGAGTCGGATGATGAATATGCTCGGGAGACGTCTGTACTTTGTTGGGCAGAGTCTCTGTGAACCATAGATTTTGGTCGGAGGTCAAACTTGCGAGCATCGGGTAACTTGTGCAAGTACCCAGCTGTCGAAGGATATACGCATTTTTTGGTTCACAGTGACGGAATAAGATCCAGGAGTTTTCTTGTGATATTTTATGATTGTGAGTACCTCATGAGTTGTGTTGGCAGTATCTTTGTGTTGGATCTTATGATATCCGAGTTCAGTGGAATCCATACTGGTTGTTATCATAATTATGCCAGTCGTTCTCGCTGACATATGAACAAGGGAATCCCCACTAATTATTGACGTTGGATTCCAGGGGATTACTGTTAATTATTGGCACTCTTGTTATTTTTGTGATATGCGGGTCAAGTGGGACCTATTTTACTTAGAGTCGTATTTACGACAAGTTGTAATTCATTTCGGATATAGTAGATTATTAGAGTAATGTTGAGACCTTTATATTGTGATATCCGAGATTGTTATTATTATTAGCGTTTTTAATTATTATCACTTGCTGGGCTTTGACTTATCCTTACGTTTTCTTGGCTCTAGATTGAATAGATAGCATTCAGCTCGGTGGGAAAAACATTTGTACTGCAGGAAGAAATTACAGGTAGAGAAGAAAGTTCCGGTAGCCAGTTGAGTTATTTCGTGGAGTCATTAGAGTGTAGATTGCTATAGAAATTGATGTATTTTTCTTTTGTTTAAGTTATCTCTTCCTTAGTATGTTTTTATGGATGTTGAACGAACTTATCATGATGTAACTAAATCAAAGATGAAACAGTTTAGGATTATGGAATTATCATATTTTGTTTTAAATTTTTATTCCACGTGTGCGGTTGGAGCCGTGTGTTTGAGTTTTTATGCTCGGATCGCCACAGACCCAATCTCCTCTAACTTTAACTGACTTTTACAGATGGTTGGTGAGTTCATAGGCAGCTATGGCTTTTAGAGGTGTGGGGCTGATGTCTCCTCTTCTTGCATCATATAATTAAATCTCCTGCAAACTTATCAACAAAAGAGAAAAGCATAAGAGCCCCCATACCTTGATTCTAGCATCTAGGCGTTTGAACATTGGAGCATTCTTCAACATATCAGGTATAATCATGAACCTGAAACACCAAATAATGATACAATCACACTACTTGATTTAAATGACTTTCTAACACCAATTTTGCTAATATCAATTATCTAATCACCTCACTCTGCTGCCGCGAATGAACACATGCTCAAGCAGAGAGACTTTTCCATCCTGATAATGACATAATGACATCAATTAAAGAAAGTAACTGAATAATTTTCAGATAACTCTGTTACTTCCAAAGTACTGCATGGCAGATACAATGTGAACACTAGCGGAATGCGATCTATGTTTGGATTGTGTGCCCACTATATAATAAAACATGTCATAAAACAAGCATGAGGCAAATCTATGCCTTTTTTATGAGTACAAACAATATGAAAGCAGAGAATATACACAATTGGAAAAAAAAGTACATAAGTCGTATGAGTTCTTGCTATAATTTGGTATGCCCCCCCTTTCTATTTCCTTCAAATTACAGTAATATTTTATATTTTTTTCTCTTTTTGGGGATCTTAGGTCTGAAGCTTAACCCCCAGATTTTAAGCAATGGTGAAGAGCAATGAAAAAGGTGACAAGGATCCCGATTTGGGAAGGGAAACTTTCCAAATAAGGTAAAATGACTTCAGATAATTCTCATTACACTTACTGCTATAAACAATCTACTATTTATAGGAAGCTACTAAATCATTGCAAGACACTAACTGATTGATTCTCTAAAACAGAAAGTGTCGCAATTGATGTCCTAGAATAGAATGGAAAAAACGTTGTGGAGAGCGATGGTTTCAATGCCTAACTGCTAGATTCCACAAGAAAGATGGTTTTGAATGCCAAACTGCTAGATTCCACTTGTCACATGCGATTCACATGCTCACTAGGGAGCCTCCCCATCACGTGCTTGTTCAATGGAACAAACAACCCTGCTTTTCCCCAAATGGACGGTCATTATCCCTCCAGTACCATCTCAAACCTCCTTCTCTTCTGATTACTTATGTTTCCTAACACTTATTACTTTTGTGCCTCTTATTTTCTCTCCTTCGGCGCCAGCATCTCTCCTCTCTCTTCCATTGCCAAGCCAAGCCACTCTTTAACTTCCCTTCCTTATTAGCCTGTAACAAGACCCTCTCCTTCAAAGCACCTAGCCCTCAAGATGAGGGAACTGAGTGTAGAGTGTAAGGGTTCCCACGTATTGTTCTCCTCAGAGGCCCCAATCCACTCCACAAGGACCTCTGCCACCGATCCCTTGCCAAACTTCCATACTCTTCTTCCCACGATTTTCTCTGGATCAGGTAACAACCCACCCTCTTTATTGCTGGTGGAAGAGAGGGGTTTGCAATGACATGAGCTCCAATATGTCGCTTGAGGGTTGAAACATGAAAATCTGGGTGAAGTTTAGAAGATGAAGGAAGTTTAAACTGGGAAGCCACTGTTCCTATTTTCTTGGTAATTTTATAGGGGCCAAAATAAAAGAGCAGTGTCAAGTTCAGATTCTTGAGAAAAGATACTTACTTTTCGCACTATGTTGTAGGCGGAGATACAGGAAATCCTCATTTTGGAACTTCCTCTCAGTTCGATGCCAGGCATACTAAGTTTTCATCCTTCCTTGAGCCATGATCAAATTCTTCTTTAGAAGTCATAGGATTTGCTCCTGAGTCTGTAATTCATCCTCTACAGCAACATTTGCTGCTGTTCCTTTGACAAACCCAGCAAGTTGATGTGGTCACACCCCATATACGGCCTCAAATGTGGTCACACCAGTAGAAGAGTGGTGATTAGTGTTATGGCACCACTCAGCCATGGCTAAACAATGGGACCAGCATTTCGGTTTGTTCCTGACATAGCATCTCAAGTACTATTCTAAGCGTTTGTTGACCACTTCAATCTGCCCATTGGATTGAGGATGATAGGATGAATTATAAGGTAGTTTGGTTCCCCGCAGCTTAAAAATTTCCTTCTAGAAAGAACTAGTAAAGTTGGGGCCTCAGTTGCTTACTATTGTTTTTGGGATCCCATGAAATTAACGACATAATAGAGGAATACGTGGGCTATTTTGGTGGTGGTGCATGGGTGTGTGAGGAGGATGAAATGGGCTTATTTGGTGAGGTGGTCTCCTACCACTAAAATGTAGTTAAAGTCATGGGAGGTTGGTAAGCCCTCTATGAAATCCATAGAGGTCAGTCCAAGGTCTGTCAGGAATTAGGAATGGTTGTAGAAGTCTGTAGGGTTTTTTGGGGTCTACTCTTGTCTGCTGGCAAGTGGAGTACTCCCTAATGAATTTAAGAATCTCATTTCTCATCCCCTTACAATAAAAATCAGCTTTTGCACGACTGAGGGTTTTATGGTAACTCAAGTTCCCCCCCCCCCCCTCCCAAAGAGGCTACAATGCACCCAAATTAAAATATGCCTTTTAAACTCACTGTCCTTGTCCAACAGAACTCTACCTTTTCTAAAAATTACACAATTTTGCAAAGAATACAAGTTAAGAGAGTTGGTACCTTGTTGGGGTATTTGTTGAATGGCCATCAATTCCAAGTCATTTTGGTAAGACCCTTTGAACTCTTCTAACCACTCAGTAGTAGGATATGGTAACAGCATAAGAGATGGTTCTTCACTCCTTGATAATGCATCTGCTGCCTTGTTCTCCTTCCCTCTCTTGTACTTGATCACAAAATCATACTCGAGTAACTTTGTTATCCATCTTTGCTGTGACAGGATACCCACTTTCTGCTTGAATAAATAACCTTAAACTTTGTTGATCAATCTTGACAACGAAAGTCTACCCTAACAAGTAGGGTCTCCACTTTTTTTACTGCCATAACCAATGACAACAATTCCTTCTCATACATTGAAAGGTGCAATGCCTTGCCTTTCAAAGCTTGGCTAAGGAAGGCAATTGGCCAGTAATCCTGCATCAAAACTGCCCCAATTCCTACCCCCGAAGCATCACATTCTATTATGAACTTTTTTTTTTCTAAATCTGGCAAGGTTAAAACCAGTGGCTTGGAGACCTCTTAATTGAGTTTTCTGAAAGCTGTCCATGGCTGTTCATTCCATTCAAAGGAATTTTTTGGTAACAATGTAGTGAAAGGAGCTACGATAGGACCATACCCCTTGATGAGCTTCCGATAATACCCAATCAGCTCAAGAAACTCTCTTAGTTACTTAACGCTTGCACAATCTTTGAGGAGTTAGCATATATCCCTTGATCAGAAATTACATGCCCTGAATATTCAATATCCCTACACCCAATAGACATTTGCTTAACATAGCAGAGAGCTGATCCTCCTCTAGAGTTTGGAGAACTATCATTGGGTGGCTTTCATGGTCCTTCAAAGGGGCAATGTAAACCAAAATGTCGTCAAATAAAATCAACACAAACTTCTGCAAATACGGTCAAAATATATTGTTCATGAGCCCTTGAAAAGGGGCGGGCACATCAATCAAGCCGAATGGTACAACCAAAAATTCTTAGTGCCACTCATAGGTTTGAAAGAAGGCATTCAAAATGTCAACCTCCTTCGTCCGGATCTAATGATAAGCAGGCCTTAAGTCCAATTAAGAGAATGTAGTAGCATTAATCAACTCATCGATAACTAGTATGGGATATTTATCCTTGATCGTCTCCCAATTAAAAGCTTGATAATCAATACACATTCTCTAACTTTCGCAGCCTTCTGTATTAGTAAAATAGAGGATGAGAACCACTTTGACAATGGCAAATCAACCCAGTTTCCACAACCTCATTCACCAATTTCTCAATCTCCCCTTTTTGGTAGTAGGGGTACCAGTAAGGCCAAATTGAGAAGGGTTTTGAATGACCCTTTAAATTAATTTGGCACTTGTGGCCCCAGAAAAGGGGCAGTCTCGTAGGTTTCTCATTTAGGAAATTCTTGAATTAATATTTGAACACCATGAGAATCACCCTTGGGTTCCATTTCAACAGAGTTGTCAAGCAGCTAAAATAATGCCCCTTTATTTTCACTAAATTTTCTTTGCCAACAGTTCCCTAATACAACCATGTTAAAAGCAGTCTTCAATCCTTTGAGTATTATCTCCCTTCCATTGTGATGGAATTTCATTTGAAAAGCAAACAAATGCCATAGTATGGGACCCAAAGTCAACAACCACTGCCCCCATTACCGCATCACAACCTCCTAAAGGCAAAATTTGAATTAGTAATTTTACCCCAATAAGACAGCCCTTCCCCTTAATCATTTCCCCATTCACAACCTGAACCTTGACTTGGAACGTCTATGTTGCTCTCCACCAATTTCTTTGAACCAAACTTTCAGCCCAGAAATTATATGCACGTCCTGAATCAATTAATATAACTCCTACAGCCTCATTAATTTTTTCTCAAACCTTAATAGTTTTCACATGTGGGACTCCTGTAATTGCATAGAGAGTTATGTTAGGCATCATCTAAGCCTCTGCGGTTCAGCTTCTTGAAGGAGGGGCTCCTCAAGCTCTTGCTTGCAGCTAGGCTATTCTGGTTCTATTGACTCCATCACATAGGCTCTTGAAACTGGGCATCGGTGACTTGGGTTTCACTTCTCATCATAGTTATAACAGAGCCCCTTTTCTATTCTTTCCTTCATCAGAGATGGAGAGATTTGCGGGACCATTATTGCTAGTTTGGTAGCAGTTTGACTCGAGGCAGCTGCCTCGCCAAGGTGTGATGACTCAAATGTCCCCTTTGAGAGGTCGACTGACCCCAATTTGATTATTTTCCAACTAGAAATGAACTCTTCCCGTATTCTTTCCATCCCAAAGGATTGATGCAAACTGGTTGGTTTGGGTAGCTTCACTGGATACATGATCACATCGTTCAATACTCCCAGAAAGCAACTTAATTTCACCTGAGCATTGACATCCTGTAGCCACTTTGTGATAGCCTCAAATTGAACCTTGTAATCTGCCATTGTAATAAGCTGCCTTAATTTTTAGAGTTCTTCTATGGGATCACCATAAGCTATTCCTCCAAACCTGATGAGCAAGGGTCCTAGAAAGACTCCCAATCAGTGAAATCCTTAGCTTCCCTTGCACCTGGAACCATGTTAAGGTCTCCCCTTTAATGTAAATGAGGCTAATATCACCTTCTGGGCTTTGAAGTTTGGTGAATTTCAAAGAATGGGCTTGCCTTGAAAATCCTTCCACTTGGGTTTTCACCTTCAAAATGAGGAAATTCAATCCTCGCATGTTCGTTCACTGAATCCTTGTTTCCTCAAGCAACTCCCTCGAGTAGGGGCAGTGCTATAGGGGGATGCTTGGTGCAAGTCGAACACATTGTACTTGCTCTCTGCCATTAGTTCCAGAGCATCCACACTTCAGGCTACCACTGCTACTGCCTCAATCAGCTAATTGAATCGTGTTCCTTCCGCAATCAAATCATCTTTGATACCAAATTGTTAACTGGCCCTGTTTTCTTCCAAATTACATTAACATTTTATATATTTTTTCTTTTTGTGATTTTTGGATCTGGAGCTTAAACCACCAAATTTTCAACAACAATGGTGTTTCAAGAGCAATGAAGAAGGTGATAAGGATCCCTGTTCAATAAGAAAAAACTCTCCAGAGAAGGTAAAATGACTTCAGATAATTCTCATTACCCTTCCCACTATAAACAATCTATTATTTATAGCAAGCAACTAAATCATTGTAAGATACTAAATGATTGATTCCCTAAAACAGAAAGTGCAAAAATTGATGGCCTGTAATAGAATATAAAATTCTTGAGGAGGAAGATGGTTGCAATGTCTAATTGTTAGATTCTCCTCGCCACATGCGACTCACATGCTACTTAAACGTGCCTACACAGTGGTATGAATGGCCCTGCTTTTTTCCCATATGGACAGTCATTATTCCTCCAGTATCATCTCGAAACTTCCTCTCTTTTGATTCTTTCTGTCCCTCATCTTTTCTCTAATTTTTGCTCCATCTCTCTCTCTCTCCTCCATTGCCAAGCCAAGCACCCCTTCAACTTCTCTTCCTTATTAGCCCGTAACATAATTGGACATTGATGAAGGAAAATAATAATATTACAACTTCAAGTGTCTGAACCATGTCATCACTATTCACTGAGATAATAAACTTGTGAAATTTAGTATTAAAATATTCTGCATTTCAAGGGCATCAAGTATATGTCCAACGGGCTTGTCCACTTGCTGGGCACCCAAAACATGTTAACATGTCTACCCCCAAAAAGCAAACTTCTATACTATTTATGATAGATAACTCCACATTTTTTAGCTAAGAATCCAGGCTGGCACTAGGTTCTGAGCCTGGTCTAATCAGATGATTTGCAAAATATTAAACATAAGTACAGGACACAAATTTACAAAACATCAATTACTTAAGGCCAATTTTTTGGATCCAGGAAACAACTCTCTGCGATCTTTTTTCCTTTAGAAGATAGAGGAGAGAAACAATCACCCTATTAATATTGGAAGACCCAAAAGATTCTTCCAATGTATCATATATGGGTCCAATGGAATTCATAGGTGTAGGAAGAAGTCCTATCAAATAGATATTTTTTCTTTTGACCAAATTTCAATTGTTAACATGATATATAAGGACTGCTACTACAAAAAGTAGTACACCCGTGATCGTGAAATATCGATTGCTTATTGAACCGTATGAACTACATGAAAGTAGGATACTCCAAATTTAAAGGTCAAGGAGTTTTGTAATTGTTCCACGTAAAACATTTTGGAAATGATAATGAATGACAACATATGGCACATCATAGCAAAACCTGGAAGACCATAAATCATTCTAACTCATTCAGTCTCATAACCCCTGTACAAAAAACAAAGGGATCCACAGACTACAGTTTAAACAGGGAGAATACAACCAATATCATCAATGTTAGGAGTCCATGGAGTTTTCACTGTTATGACTAAAAGGCAAATTTTGTTAATAAAAGGAGAATTCTATGGCACTTAACAGTAAGTGCTAGTGCATGATGTTCTGTATCTTGTGATGTGGCTGATTGGAGTTAGATTAGCTAGCTGAGTTGGTTGGTACAGTTAGCACGAGAAGCATTGGTCGGGCAGACGCATTAAAATTGGCAGTGAGCCCACATATTCACAACTTGATTATTCATTTCAAGATATTGTAATTCGGCAAAACTTGTTCATTGGTACAACATATAGAGGACAACATATATGTGTCGGATCAGATCATCTCAAAACAATAAACCCTCTCACTAATTTCTCCCATATACACTCTCCATGTCTTGTAGTGATAACTGTTCCACTAAATTGAATGTTGCAAGTTCCTTCCCCTATCCGAGCAACTTAGTTCATTTGAAGCAGATTTTCCAACAGATAAGAGCTTGTTTAGGGCTATTTTATCCCTACTTTTTACATAGAGAGGTGTTTAAACCTGTAAAAGGTTATTGGACTTTGTATTACTTTTCAAAGTAAGCCAAAGACATGACAAGTTAGGATCAAAGAATTCTAATTTGTGATAATAGCTCATGGGCTAGTTTTGGTTTAAATTGCTTGATGAAGCAATGCCAGTCGTCAATTATTAACATGAAAAATGTGAACAAAGAGAGTTTGACGTAACTGATCAATGAAAAAGGTGCTGATCTCAAGTACATGCATTTTTTCCCAAAAACAACATACTAAAAAAATCCTTTCCGGTTTTATATTTTTCAACCAATCAGATTATGGGGTTCTGACATTAAGGCGTCAACTTTTTTCAGAGGCCTACATCCGAAAAATTAACTTCGAACACTTACATTCAAGATTCAATATCTCGATACGCAAGGACCAGTATAGAGTAAATATAACTGCTTCGCCAAAAATCAAAAATAGATGCAACGATGCCTCACTTCTGAACTCCAACATCAGCCATAAAATTAGATCGAACACAATCACACGCTCCAAAATGGAACTACCCTGAACTTGAACTGATCCTAGGTCTGGTTCGGATTCAACAAAAAACTCAATAAAAGAAACAGAACCAGAAATACGATATGAGAGAACGAAACCTTGGAGGTGAAGGTGATATTCTCAAGCTGGCAGTTCCAGTTGTCTTCGCACTCAATCATGCTGCCTCTGTAAAGCTCTCCGCTCTTCAGTTCCACGGTCACTATATGCCCTGTCGCTTCGTGCATCAACTTCACCGGTATTCCCAAGCTCCTGCTCATTCTCCCTGCTCTTTTTCCTGCCCTTCCACTGATCAAGTCTTACTTTCGCCTCCCTGTGTCCCTCTTTCCCTCTCTACGCGATCGTGAACCAGAAACCCTAACCTAAACCCCTCTGGCCCGTTCTTGTCATGTAAGGAGAGAGGACATTCGAGGGAAGGGAAAAAAAAACATGGAATAAAAATAAATGCATTGGAAAACGACATCGTTTTGGAATTGTTGGCCTTTTTGCACCCAAGGCTGTAATATCACACCTTGTCAAGATTATAATATGAGTTTTGCTTAGTCTTATAATTACTACATAATTTTTTATTTCAATATTTATAAATAGATGAATACAACATTTTCAAATAAAACCAAATCACTCGCCTTATTTTTTAGAATAAATTTATCACTGATATTTAAATAATAAAAGAAAAAATTTAAAATCTGATGAGATATCATCGTGATCACTAGATCTTCGATTTTTTTAAAAGTAGAGGTTATGTTAATACTATAACATCTCAATATTTTAAGGATTTATTAGACTCTTTATCCGAGATGGTAATTAATGAGTGCAATTAATGAAGATAAACATTGATTAAATCAAATTAGTAAGTATTTTAATCAATCTATTAAATAAAGGATATTGTAACAATAATTATGGTGTTAAGTGCATGCTAGATGATATGTTGTAGGCTCATTGTGCCTTGTGTGTATTGGAAATTAAGTTTTGGAGTACATTAATGCATTAATTGAAAGGGGTGCTCGGTAAATTGGGTAGTATATCTAAAGGAGAGCTTTCACATTTAGTTTTGTTAGAATTTGACCTGAACACATATAACCTAATGCAGCGAAACAAACTGAACCTCCCATCAAACGTCAAACACCAAACTTGTAAACATAAGAAATATAATAATATACAATGTTTTTAAATAATAAAAAAATTATAAAATAAATTTCGAATAAATTCACTATAATAATAGCGAAACATCGCTTTCACACTTGGTTCTTGGGTTCTTGTCTCTTAATTGCATATTGCATTGTTTGTGGCTTTCACGGTAAATTGAGGAATGCATCAAGTCTACCACCGGAGGATGCGGTTGCATGCAGCTATTCATTGGCAAGAAGAACCAAAATAATAAGGCAAGTGAAACATATCCCCTTTCTCTATAATCCTTACATCCTTGGACACTATATTGTTCCCTAAATATTATAGATATAGTAGTAAATATTATTACATAGAAAATTTAACCATTTAAGAAAGCTTCAACCACTATAAATGGCATGAAAAGTAACAGTGTGAAGTGTGAGATGATGAACATATTGGGTCTGATCACTCCCTTATGGATAACCCAATAAATTGATTTGTCATCGGAGGATTTGTAGAGAACAAATTCGGAGAACTGATTCCGGTCAACGGGACGTTGACCGGAAGAGAACAGTAGACAGTCAGTGAAGATTAACCGGCGGATGGCCAACTGTACATTTCGGTTAACAGGAGGTTGACCGTCTTAGGGTTGTAGGAGTATTGTTGGATGGCGGACGGGTAACAAAAGACGATCAATGGGGAGGTTGACCGGATGGTAGTAGAGGATGGTCAACGGAGGTTGACCAGATGAGTGCTAAAGACTGTCAATGAGAAGTTGACCGGCTGAGTAACGGGCCTAGGAGACTGTGGTAGCTGACAGTGGACAGATGTCTTTCCAGGATTTGTTGACAAGCTGGCAATTGAGTTGCAGAGCACGCATCTGCACAGTGCACAGCATGTGCCGCCTTGCAGGGCATGGGGCTGTAGGAAGCTCAAAAACTGGTAAAAATGTGGCACCTATTATCTGCATGATGACCAGTTGGACAGATGAGATTAGGTGGAGTCAGGGCATCTATATATGAGCTCCAGGAGTTTCAGCCAAAGTATGGGGTGTGGAAAACCACCAAGTGGTGTGGCATGTGGAAAACTACAAAGTGTGTGTGTGTGAAGACACCCAGGGTGCGGGTTGCACCGGGCTGATATAGGAGAAAATATTAGGGGCGCTGTGCGCCGGCCGCATGAGTGCGGGGGTGAAACGGCCGTCGCCGTTTCACCAACACTTATAAAATGTGAGAGTAGAGAGTACCACAGTGAGAAAAGAAAGAGTGGAAGAAAGAGAGAATAGTGAGTGAAACACAAAGAGTGAGATTTTGTATTCTCATACTCTGTTCTTCGTTTTCATCTCTAGAGCTTGTGTAGCCAGGGTGGTTATTGGGTCTGGTCACTCCCTTGTGGATAACTCAACAAACTGGTTTGTCATCAGAGGATTTGTGGAGAATAAATTTGGAGAACGAATTCCTGTCAACGGGACGTTGACCAGAGGAAAACAGTAGATGGTCAATGGAGATTGACCGGCGGATGGCCAACTGTAGATTCCGGTTAATAGGAGGTTGACCATCTTAGGGTTGTAGGAGTACGGCTGGATGGCAAACGGGCAACAGAAGACGGTCAACTGGGAGGTTGACCGGATGGCAGTAGAGGACGATCAACGGAGGTTGATCGGATGAATGCTAAAGATGGTCAATGAGAAGTTGACCGGCTGAGTAACGGGCCTAGGAAACTGTGGTAGCTGGCAGCGGACAGATGTCTTTTCAGGATTGTTCGACGGGCTGGCAGTTGGGTTGCAGAGCATGCGTCTTCACAGTGCACAGCATGTGCCGTCTTGCAGGGCGTAAGCCTGCAGGAAGCTCAAAAACTGGTGAAAATATGGTACCCATTATCTGCATGATGACCAGCTGGGTAGATGGGATTAGGTGGAGTCAGGGCGTCTATATATGAGTACCAAGAGTTTCAGCCAAAGGGTGGGGCGTGGAAAACCACCAAGTGATGTGGCATATGGAAAACTACCAGGTGTGTGTGTGTGAAGACACCCAGAGTGCGGGTTGCATTGGGCTGGTGTAGGAGAAAACACTAGGGGTGCTGTGCGCCGGTCGCATGAGTGCGGGGGTGAAATGGCCGTCACCATTTCACCAACACTTGTAAAATATGAGAGTAGAGAGTACTACAGTGAGGAGAGAAAGAGTGGAAGAAAGAGAGAACAGTGAGTGAAATACAAAGAGTGAGGCTTTGTATTCTCGTGCTCTATTTTTCATTTTCGTCTTTAGGGTTTGTGTAGTTAGGGTGGTTGCTGTACTCTATCTCTGAATTTTTATAACCATTTTACATAGTGGTTTTATTGGTGAATTTTGTATCCCGTAGTTTTTTCCCCTTAATTGAGAAGGGGTTTCCACGTAAAAAAACACTATACATCTCTTGTGTTCATTTTTCCTACTATATGGTGGCTGACGATGACGAAGGGGTTCTGATAATCCGCTACTACCGAATCAGGTGGATTCGGGTCGTTCGAACCCCAACAGAACAATGTTCTGAGGGAGAAAAAAATCTTGGTTATAAATTATTTTTGGGTCAATCGTTTATATGTCATATAAATATGTTTATACAAATAAAGTTACCGTTTGTATTTTAATGTATGAATAATATAATTTTTTATTAATGGAATATGATTCCGATTTTTGGGATATTGGCAATCAAGCGCTGAATTTCGTATGATCAACACCGAAATTTGTCTATCTCATTTTTCGTTGTAGTGACAAATAATTTTTTAGTGATTTATTTATACTTTAAATTGATATATTTTTGCCTTCATGATTATTATTCTTATGCTATAAAATGTGTATTTTAATAGTATACTATTGGATCTTGGTTTTAACTTCTCAAAATAACAAAAATTGAGCGATGAAAAAATTTTACTGATCACAAAATTTGGTTTCAGATTATAGTTAGCTAATGTGGCTATCTATGTTCAAGACAATCGTTTATTTGAGAAATAAATGCAAACATGACAATAACTTTATTGTTACTACTCTTTGACGTGTTAAATTTAATATTACATTAATAAAAGTGATTTCGGTTATCCAAAGATATAGAAATTGATTGATGAACCGGTAATGATGAGCACCAAAGTTTGGCTCATTGTGCAAAATGGTAGAAGCTCCTGCCATAGTAATGTGGGTGATGTGTTTGGAAAGAAATTCCAAATGTATTATAAATTATCTTTTAGATTAGTTCATGAATTATTACGATTTAATACATTGATGATATTTGAAGTGTTTTATTATCTTGGTTCGATTATATTATAATCAGTCGATATATTTTAGATAAAATCAATAATTTGTGAGTTTTATTCAATAGTAATTGATGGGTACACCAAAAATGGACTGGCCCAAATGAATGGTCAACGGAAACCCAGAAAGGCCAGTCAACATTTCTGACGGCCCAGTAAGAAAATGGGCTCAGGAACTAAAAGGCCCAAAGACGGTCAACGTTGGCGTTGACCGTCCTGGCAGCCAACTTACTCACAAACGGTCAACTCGGCGTTGACCAGTTTGTTGGGCCTCTAGAAGCTTTGCAACAGTGATGGGCCTATTCCATTCTGGCCCACAGCCCATCAGTGGATCGCCCGCCGCTCTCCACGAAGGCGGCCAACACACTGACGGTCAACTCAGACGTTGACCGTCCACTTTCTACATGCTGGGCCCAAACAAGGCCCTTCTACAGTAATGGGCCTGACTCACTCAGGCCCATAGCCCATATGGAGGCCAGCGACGGACGCCTTTCACAAGGGCGGCCAATACGCACGCAGACGGTCAACCCAGGCGTTGACCGTCCACGCTTTGCACATTGGGCCCCGAGAAGCCTCTCAACAGTAACGGGCCTGACCCGTTTAGGCCCATCAGACATAAAAGGCCAGCCACGATCCTCCAAGGATATTCCACGATCTCAAAGGGAATATCTGCAAGATTGGCGCCCTTCCAATAAGGAAGGCGCCGGATCCTCCCAATTCCTTGCCAGCCAAGGAACCTTAACGGTAACATGCTGGGAAGGAAAGAAGCTAACTTGGAAAGTGGTTGACCGCCTGAGAAGGAAACAATCCTCCACAATTGGGCAACCAGCATCAGCCTCCAGAAGGAAGGCCGACAGCAGATCATGATGACGATCCCTCCTTCCAAAGGAGGGGGATCGCCATCTTTGCCATAAAAGAGGCCCTGGATCCACCATCCAGGACACGCTTTCAATTACGCTCTCAGACATTGAAACTCCCAGAACTGCGAAAGCTCTCTGCAACTAAAAACACATTCGTATTCAACCTTAAGTGCTCTGAGAAGCAAGCTCTGGTTCCCAGCAGCCAAACTCTCAAACACGATCGAACTCCAAGGCAACGAACGGGTCATCACACACGTTCCCTGCCTTCCCACCATCCAGATATGAGAAAGGACCTGCGCCTTTTTGACATCGGGAACAAGACACTCCTTTCCCCTCTCCCATTGCTTTCTCTCTCTTTCAGTTCCTTCTATTAAAGGCTGTTTGCTGACTTGAGCGTCGGAGTGTTTTCGGTGGGATTACCTCCCGCCGTAAACGCTGACCTCTCGTTCGTTTTAGTGGTGTGCAGGATTCGTACTCGGTGAACGGAGCCGGTTTAAACCATCCAGAAGAATCCGAATCTGTTCGAAGTCGGATCCAGGTACGCATCATTAGCGCCGTCTGTGGGAAGCGCTGATGAAAAGCCTACCACCAAAATCTGCACAGACTCTCTCTGTCACTTTCTGCTTTTACAATGGTGAACACAAGAGCACAGGCTAGCGACCCCGCTAGAGATGCTGCCAACCCCGACCAGGGCCATGCTGCTGACGTCCTGGTCAACGGGGCCACAGGCGGAGTTCCACCGCCTTACATTCAACAATTGGTGGAGCAGATGTAGGCCAACAACCGCCTGCTCCAACTGCTTTGTGAGCAGAAAGAACAGCAACAGCAAGCGGCTCCACCAGCAGTTATTCCCGCTCCTGCCACCAAGAAGGGTGGCCAGAGGAAGAAGAAGCCAGCCAAGAGGCCCGAAAAAACTGGGAACAATCTGGCTCCAGCATCCTCCCGCGTTCCTGGCCAGAACAGGCCAATGGAACGCTCCGGGAGCACGTCCCCGACAGAGAGCCCAGAACGGAGAAATCCTCGATACTCTCGGGCAGAAGACCGTCACACAGTCCAGGAGCGAGCCTCCAGGACTGCCAGATCCACAGGAGGCAGCAGCCGACCGGCTGCTGAACCCGCCGGAAACAAGACGGAGTTGAGGAATTTCCTCAACTCCAAGAGATCAGCAAACGCCACTCGTGCCGATCCACGAGTGGACCAAATCTGGAACCATGTGTTCCAGAATGACGAGCGCGCCATTGACTTGGACAGATCGCCTTTCACTGCAGAAATCTTGAGTCGTCCACTACCGTCCAAGTTCAAGATGCCGTCCCTTGACTTATACGATGGGGGCAGTGATCCGGTTGACCACCTGGATCACTTCCGCACCCATCTAAGTCTACAAGGGCTAGAAGACTCGGCGATGTGCCGCTGCTTCCCACTCACGCTGAAGGGAGACGCCAGAATCTGGTTTCACCATCTCCCTTCAGGTTCTGTCTGCAGCTTCCGTGAACTCACGGACCTCTTCCTGGCTCAGTATGCATCGAGCCGACGGGAAGAGAAACAGCCGTGGCACCTCTCCCACATAAAGCAGAAACCGGGAGAGAACCCACGACGCTTCCTGGATCGCTTCGTGGCTGAGGCCAGAAGGATTCCCAGGATTACTGAGGAGATGAAGTTGGGCAGCTTCATCTCAGCGCTGACTTACGGTGACTTTTTCAAGCACCTTGCCCACAAAAATCCTCAGACTTTCCGCGAGGCGGAATCCATCACCAGGGCCTACGCAGCAGCAGAAGAGGCCAACGAGGCAAAACGTCCTGAGCGGGCGGATCAGCCTCGACCATTCCCTGGTGATGGGAAAAGAAAATACAGTGGCGGAGAACATCCCCGCCAGAAACAGCGCCGGACTGGGCCCCCAGAACGCAGAGACTACGGGCCCACCACCTTCACACCCTTGACGGACACGCGCTCCAATGTCCTGATGCAGATCCGTGGAGAAAAGTTTCTGAAGTGGCCAAAGACCCTGAAAAAAGACTCTGAAAATCAGTCTAAGTACTGTGACTTCCACTGCTCTGCTGGCCACTCAACCGAAGACTGTAAAATGCTGTAGAGGAAAATTAAAGACCTGATTCGTAGAGGACATCTCACTCGATTCGTCAAGGGACCCGGGCAGAACTCAGGAGCGGCTGATGAAGAGGGGCAGGAGCAGACGCCTCCCCGGAACCGAATTGCAGCAGGGGTGGTTAACATGGTCACCACCCGACCTGCCAGGAGCCCAGAGGACAGCAAGGAGCAGCAGACTGGGAGGAAGAAGCAGCGCACAGTAGACAACATCATTAGCTTTAGTGATTGTGATTCGAACCATGTAATCTCCCCCCATGCTGACCCCCTTGTAATTTCGGCACTCGTTTCAGATGGTACTTCGGACTACCAGCTGAAGCGAGTCTTTATTGATAATGGTAGCTCTAAAGACTTGCTCTATTTGGACGCGTTCTTTAGATTAGGCCTAAAAAAGAATCAACTAAAACCTGCTGAAGGACCTTTATACGGCCTTGACAATGAACCGGTGCCCGTTCAAGGGACAATCCAACTGGAGGTCACCCTGGGCACCTACCCAAAAATAGCAAGTCGTATGCTAACCTTTCTAGTGGTTGACCTGCCCTCTGTGTACAACGCGATACTAGGCAGGCCGTGCCTAACGGCGTTTGGGGCAGTCACGTCAATTCCACATCTGAAAATAAAATTCCCAACGCCCTACGGCGTCGGAGAGGTTCTGGGAGATCAGGTCACTGGACGGACCTGTTACATGGCCCAGATTGCCCCTAGTGGCAGAACTGGCACGGTGGGAGAACTCGATCACCGAGACGAGACCACCTTGCAGCAGGCGCAGCCCGGTGAAGCCACGGATCTGGTCCCACTGGACCCGGGGGAACCGGATAAGTGTGTCCAGATTGGCGGCTCACTCACCGGGCCACTGCGCGATGAATTGATCATGTTCCTACGAAGGAACGCGGATCTGTTTGCCTGGACTCCCGCAGACATGCCTGGGATTTCAGCTGAAGTGATGGTCCACAAACTGGGCCTTGATCCAGACCGCAAGCCGGTCAGGCAGAAACGGAGGAACCACTCCGTCGAAAAACTAATCGCCATCCGAGAGGAGGTGAAGAAGCTGCTGGACGCGGGCTTCATTAGGGAAGTCCAGTACCCGGATTGGCTCTCAAACGTCGTCCTGGTTAAGAAAAGCAACGGGAAATGGTGAATGTGTGTCGATTTTACCGACGTCAATAAGGCTTGCCTGAAGGACAGCTTTCCCTTGCCCCGAATTGACCTGCTGGTTGACTCCACGGCAGGGCATGAGCTGCTAAGCTTCATGGACGCTTATTCGGGCTACAACCAGATCAGAATGAGTCTAGAAGACGAGGAGCATACCTCGTTCATGACGGACTAGGGCACCTATTGCTATAGGGTCATGCCCTTCGGGTTAAAGAACGCTGGAGCCACCTACCAGCAGCTAGTGAACAGGATGTTCGAAAAGCAAATCAGTCGCAACATGGAGGTCTACGTCGACGACATGCTCGTCAAGAGCAGAGTCACGGGCGACCACATACGTGACCTGGAAGAATCATTTGGGGTGCTCCGCCAGCACCAAATGAAACTAAATCCAGCAAAGTATGTCTTCGGGGTAGCCTCGGGGAAGTTCTTGGGTTTCATCGTCTCCCAGCGAGGGATTGAGGTAAACCCAGAAAAGATTAAGGCCCTGGCTGACATGGCTCCCCCGAGAAAAGTAAAAGACGTCCAGCGATTGACTGGGCAGCTGGCTGTGTGTCCCGCTTCCTCGCGAAGTCTGGAGACAAGTACCAGCCCTTCTTTAAAGCTCTGAGAGGGACAAAATCTAACGGATTCCAGTGGACGGCTGACTGCCAGACCGCCTTCGATGAGTTGAAGCAGTATCTGGCCAGCCCACCGTTGTTAGCATCACCCAAAGACGGAGAGGAGCTGTACCTTTACTTGGCAGTATCGGAAGCATCCCTCAGCTCTGTCCTTGTGCGCCAGGAGTCCGATATCCAGCAGCCGGTCTATTACGTGAGCAAAACGTTGACCGGCCCAGAAACTCGCTACCCGCGCGCTGAAAAAATGGCACTGGCCCTTATCTTCGCAGCGCGAAAATTGAGGCCATACTTTCAGGCGCATCGCGTAGTGGTCCTTACGGACCAGCCACTGAAAGGCATACTCCAAAAGCCCGACGTTTCGGGGCGATTGGTAAAGTGGGCCATTGAATTGGGTGAGTTCGACATTGAGTTCAGGCCCAGACCTGCCATAAAGGCGCAGGCTCTGGCCGACTTCATAGTTGAGACCACGACACCCATTCAAGAGGAACAGCCCGCAGAAAACGAAGAACAGCCCGGTGGGGCCCCGGAATGGACACTCCACGTGGACGGATCGTCCACGGACAGTGGCAATGGGGCAGGGGTAATCCTAACGACCCCTGATGGATTCGAGATCAAGTATTCTCTGAAACTTGATTTCCCAGCGACCAACAACGTCGCTGAGTACGAAGCCCTACTGGCTGGCTTGCGATTGGCAAAGGAGTGCTCTGCCAAGAGGTTGGCAGTCCACAGCGACTCCGAATTAATCGTCAACCAGGTCAATGGGGGCTTCGAGGCGAACAACCCTTCCTTGGCCAGGTACCTGGCAAAGGCAAGGGAGACCATCCAGGGCTTCGACAAGCTGACCCTGGTTCACATTCCTCGAGCAGAAAATTGGAAGGCAGACCGGCTGGCTAGAGCAGCTGCTGCCGAGAACCCAGAACAGTATTCGAGGGACATGCGGGAGACCCTGAACGCTCCGAGCATAGAGAAACAGGAGGCCATGCAGATTTTCGAGACGGAAAACTGGATGACTCCTTACCTTAGATACTTGGCCGACGGAACACTCCCGGAGGACACTGAGAAGGCCAAGCAGATTAAAAAGACAGCTGGCTGGTACACGGTAGTTGACGGACGGCTGTATCGCCGCGGATACTCAACTCCGTATCTCCGCTGTCTATCTCCCGAGGAGGCTGACTACGCACTGGGCGAAGTTCACCTCGGGATCTGTGGATCACACGTAGGCGGGAAGAACCTAGCCTTCAAAATTATGCGGCAGGGCTACTACTGGCCCTCAATGAAAAAGGACGCGCTTGAGTTTGTTAAGAAGTGTGAGAGCTGCCAGCTTCATGGCAACCTTCACCACCAGCCGTCCGCTGACCTGAAGTCCCTTCAGGCTCCGTGGCCCTTCGCGCAATGGGGGCTCGACATTCTCGGCCCATTTTCCATTGCCACGGGGCAAAGAAAATTCATCATAGCGGGCATCGACTACTTCACTAAGTGGGTCGAGGCTGCCCCGCTTGCAAAGATCACAGAACACAATGCTCTAGAGTTCCTTCGCCAGAGCATTGTCTGCAGATTTGGCGTCCCTGAGGTCGTGGTGACTGACAACGAGACCCAATATTCCGGGAAACGCTTCACCAAGTATTGCGCCAGCCTTGTAATCAAGCTGATCCACACTTCGGTAGCATACCCCCAGGCCAACGGACAGGTGGAGGTCACCAACCGTACGCTACTCCACGGGTTAAAGACTAAGTTGGAGGACGCTGGGGGCTCCTGGGCTGACGAGCTCCCATCCGTCCTCTGGTCTTGTCGTACAACCCCGAAGGAACCAACGCGCGAGACGCCCTTCAGCCTATGTTACAGGACTGAGGCGGTGATTCCTGTTGAAATCGGGCTCCCAAGTCTCAGGGTGGAGTCCTTCGACCCGCAGACCAATTCCCAGAAAATCAGGGAGCACTTGGACTTGCTGGAGGAAGCCCGCAACGCCGCCAGAATACGGACAGCAGCATACCAACACCGAGTTGCCCGGTACTACAATAAAAAGGTGAAAGCCCGACAATTCGACGTTGGGGACTTGGTCCTACGAGGCATCGAGGCCACGGGCAAGCTGGCTAGCCGAAACAAGCTCTCCCCCAACTGGGAGGGACCTTTCCTTGTCTCCGCTGTCCTGCGCAACGGAGCGTACAAACTCCGGAATTAGGACGGAAAGTTGGCCCCACGAACGTGGAACGCAGCCCACCTGAAGCGCTACTTCCAGTAGGGAACCCAGGTACGCACTTACCCACTTCTGTGCATTCATTCGCGTGCTTGTTTTTATTTTGATAAAATGAGAAGTTTACTTAGCATATAGAATCATAGGTTATATGAACTGCGTTTGCCTTGCAGGTATCCACCCGACCTAGACTGCCCCTAAGTCGGGAGGGTCTTCACCCTCTCGTTAAACCCTAGTCATCTAGGTGGCCCAAAAAGTGGTCTGAAACCCTGGTCATCTAGGTGGCCCATGAGCGGTCTTAAACCCTAGTCATCCAAGTGGCCCATGAGCAGTCTTAAACCTTGGTCATCCAAGTGGCCCATTAGCGGTCTTAAACCCTAGTCATCTAGGTGGCCCATGAGCGGTCTGAAACCTCGGTCATCCGAGCGGCCCAATAGCGGTCGTACTAAACCTTGGCCATCCAAGTGGCCCATAGCGGTCTAAAAACCTCAGGGGGCAAGAATGGCACACGCGACGACCTCTTTTCGGGGAGCAGCAACGTCAGTCAACGACGGTCGAAGGGAGAAATACTTTTTCTCCAGCATTGGCAGCCCAAGTTTTCACTTGAACGGCGCCACCAGGTTGGTTCTTACAACCGCCTGCTCAGCTTAAGGATCTACTCCTTAGGCGGCCAGCCAACCAAGCTGGCTAACCCACACACCAACCTCTTTTATAAAGAGATGGCGTAATTAAGCAGTAAACGAGAAGCGTTCCTTCTCTAACACTGACTGCCCAAGTTTTCACTTGGACAGCACCGCAAGGTTGGTTAATGCAACCACCTGCCAAGCCTGGGGGCTCAGCTCCTTAGGCAACCAAGTAACGGTCGCCGGCCAATCAAGTTGGCCGCCCAATGCGACGACACAAACATACATAAGGCAATGAAAGGCAATAGACACTGAGCTGAAAAGAACTTCCGTTTTATTACTCACAAAAGTATGTTACAATTACATACGGTCCAAAAAATAAAAGGAAGTACAAAAAAGCTACAAGGCTGGCGGAC
The DNA here is from genome assembly GCA_025585075.1 of Nepenthes mirabilis. Taxonomy (NCBI): domain Eukaryota; kingdom Viridiplantae; phylum Streptophyta; class Magnoliopsida; order Caryophyllales; family Nepenthaceae; genus Nepenthes; species Nepenthes mirabilis. Next base: position 23,848 of record JAODPA010074790.1, read on the forward strand.
CACCCTGGCTGTCTCGGGGCTCTCCTACCAAATCTTCCTTACGTTGCGCCGCGCGGTTCCTTTGATTGATAAACTCCACTGGGAAGTCCGGAGCGATCAACCGCGCAACACGGCGTCCAATGTTGAGCCCATCCAACAGCCGGGCGTGCAGTGCGCCCCCAACCTCATGAGGGGTCATCCGTGAGGTCAACTCGTTCTCCGCGACGGCGGCTCGATCTGCGAGGCGTTTGTTGCTCGCTTTCAGTCGATCATCCTCCTCCTTTAAGCGAGCAACCTCCGCCTTCAGCTCAGCAACCTCCGCCTTCAGCTCGGCGTTCTCTGCCTCCACGCCCGCCATAACAGTCTCGAGAGCAGCTGTCTGCTCACGGAGCTCCCCTCCTGAGGCGGCCAGCTTGGCATCTAGCCAGGCTATTTCTGCCTCCTTCTCAGCTAGTGCCTCGTCACGCTGCACCATTGCCTTAAAAAGTGCAGAGGCGACCTTCAACGGCTGCACAAACAACAACGAACAGAAGACAGGTTAGAAACCTTGAAGGGACAAAGTACGGGGAATCAACCGTCAAGAATCATACCTCCATAAATTTCCTCGTGGGTCCCTTAGGCCTGGCCTCCAGACCAGGCTCAGGTGGTGGAGGGCCAGGAGCATCCTCTCGCGCCGAGCACACCGCTGCCTCCTCCAGAATTCTCTCCAAGGATTCATCATCCTCAGCAGCTGCGGCAGGCTCCTCTCTTGCAGCCTCTGGAGCAGCTGCGGCAGGCTCCTCTCTTGCAGCCTCTGGAGCAGCTGCGGCAGGTTTCTTCCTCCTGGCTGCCTTTGGGGCAGCAGCTGGTGAATCGGCTCGTGACGACGGCTCTATAATATAAACACGGGAACCCTCGAGCACGTCGCGAGCTGGCTCCTCTGCGGATCCCATCCAGGCAGCGCCCGGAGTCAGCTTCGCCGCAGGCTGCGCCAGAATGACTCCTCCAGCATCCGCCGGCCTGTTCTCAGCGGACCTCTCCGCTCCAGAGGTGCTGCCGGGACCACCGCAAATCCCGGCAGCCACCAGATCGATCTGTGAAGAGGATGATGAGGGCGTGGCGGTTGCCCTCTCAGCAGCCTCCTCCGAAGACATTGGGCGGATGATCAACTTCTTTGAGACATCAGGCCTCAACTTTATAATCGGGGGGTGCGGTTTCTGAACAGGGGACGGCGGTCCCCATTCAACCTTTCTGGTTTCCTCAGCGGAAACCAAAAAATCCCTCCTAAACTCGTCGGGATTTTGCCGTATCGCCTTAGTCAGCCAGGCGTAGGCAGAGCACTCCGTTGCAGACGGCGCACCAAGGTGCACCTCGGGAACCTTGCCCCAGTCCCGCGCGATAGGCCACTTGTCTCCCACCTTCACAAAGAAGAACCGGTTTTTCCAGTTCTTCAGGGAATCGTGGATGGCCTTATTTATTTTTATCCCCGTACGGGGGCTGAGTGAAATCCACTCCGCCCCCTGGGTCACCTTAAAAATGACCTTAAGGCCGGACATCCTAAACTTTTGGCCAATCTTCCGGGAAAAAATGCATAGGGTGCAGATATACCTCATTGCATTGGCATGAAGCTGGGCAATGGGTACTTGCAGGGCCGCCATGATCGACTGAAGCTCCTCCGGCAACGGCAGGCGAAGGCCACTCCTCAAGTGAGCCTCGTAAACGGTAAAATAGCCCACCGGTGGGAAAGAGGCTTTATCATCCACGCCCAGAACCCTCCAGGCCATCTTTTTCGGGATGTTAAATTTGACGCACAAGGCCTTAATATCATTTTCCCACAAATCAGATGAGAAATCCGCCACGGAAGCCATGATCGGAAAAGGCTTTAAGGTTTTCGTCGAAGGACTCAGCTGGGAAACGAGAATGAGGAAGACGAAAGGTTTGGAGGCGTAACGGATTTCAAACAAAACGGAAGGAAAACTTAAGCGCTAAGCATACAAAGGAAACTGTCAGACCTGCCACGCGTCACTTCCTCATTTGACCCGGCAAAAGGACGGGACTCTCGCACGAAACCCCTCATTAATGACACCGTCAGGATTGCCACGTGTCGCCACTCCACTTGACACTGCCAAAAGACGGATCTCTAGCGGATTAATGACCCGGATCTCCTCCCAACCAAGGGAGGACACGTGTCATTTTTTGCCTTGCAGTCCGGCTGAAAGCTGGCAGAAATCATTCCCAGAATTGGCCAAGGACGGTCAACAATTCTGGAACACCGGAATCGATCAAGACTGTCAGTAATTCTGGTACTCCGAAATTGACCAGGACGGTCAACAATTCTGGTACTCCAGGATTGATTAGGACGGACAACAATTCTAAAACTCCAAAATTGGCCAAAAATGGTCAACGATGCTGGTTAAAACTCTCCTTTGCGCTTTTGACGAATTCCCATAAGATCCCCAAAGTAAGGAGAGGCATCCCATCATGAACATACTGGAGGCCAGAAATCTGACCACCAGCATGGGGGGCTAGTGATGGGTACACCAAAAATGGGCTGGCCCAAATGAATGGTCAACGGAAGTCCAGAAAGGCCAGTCAATATTTCTGACGGCCCAGTAAGAAAATGGGCTCAGGAACTAAAAGGCCCAAAGACGGTCAACGTTGGCGTTGACCGTCCTGGCAGCCAACTTACTCACAAACGGTCAACTCAGCGTTGACTAGTTTGTTGGGCCTCTAGAAGCTTTGCAACAGTGATGAGCCTATTCCATTTTGGCCCACAGTCCATCAGTGGATTGCCCGCCGCCCTCCACGAAGGCGGCCAACACACTGACGGTCAACTCAGACGTTGACCGTCCGCTTCCTACATGTTGGGCCCAAACCAGGCCCTTCTACAGTAATGGGCCTGACTCCCTCAGGTCCATAACCCATCTGGAGGCCAGCGACGGACGCCTTTCACAAGGGCGGTCAATATGCACGGAGACGGTCAACCCAGGCGTTAACCGTCCACGCTTTACACATTGGGCCCCGAGAAGCCTCTCAACGGTAACGGGCCTGACCCGTTTAGGCCCATCAGACATAAAAGGCCAGCCACGATCCTCCGAGGATATTCCACGATCTCAGAGGGAATATCTGTAAGATTGGCACCCTTCCAATAAGGAAGACGCCGGATCCTCCCAATTCCTTGCCAGCCAAGGAACCTTAACGGTAACATGCTGGGAAGGAAAGAAGCTAACTTGGAAAGTGGTTGACCGCCTGAGAAGGAAACAATCCTCCACAATTGGGCAACCAGTATCAGCTTCCAGAAGGAAGGCCGACAGCAGATCATGAGGACGATCCCTCCTTCCAAAGGAGGGGGATCGCCATCTTTGCCATAAAAGAGGCCCTGGATCCACCATCTAGGACACGCTTTCAATAACGCTCTCAGACATTGAAACTCCCAGAACTGCGAAAGCTCTCTGCAACTAAAAACACGTTCGTATTCAACCTTAAGTGCTCTGAGAAGCAAGCTCTGGTTCCCAGCAGCCAAACTCTCAAACACGATCGAACTCCAAGGCAACGAACAGGTCATCACACACGTTCCCTGCCTTCCCACCATCCAGATACGAGAAAGGACCTGCGCCTTTCTGATATCTGGAACAAGACACTCCTTTCCCCTCTCCCATTGCTTTCTCTCTCTTTCAGTTCCTTCCATTGACGGCTGTTTGCTGACTTGAGCGTCGGAGTATTTTCGGTGGGATTATCTCCCACCGTAAACGCTGACATCTCGTTCGTTTTAGTGGTGTGCGGGATTCGTACTCGGTGAACCGAGCCGGTTCAAACCATCCAGAAGAATCTGAATCTGTTCGAAGTCGGATCCAGGTACGCATCAGTAATAAAATAGGATATATTTTGAGGGTCTTAAAAAATGGGATTAATACACTTGTAATATCAAAAAGTATCGGGTAAAATTTAAAGGGATTTGTCGGATAGTTATTTCATTCTTGAATAGCTTTTCTTGATCTGAAGTATCTACAAGCAAGTTTTTAACCCTTTAATTTGAAAGGTTAGTGAAAAATTAAAGTAAAAGTAAGCTAATTACTCAATAAATATATATTTTTTATTAACANGGGAATGAAATATTAGTGTGTCTAATTAGTGTGTCTATAAGAATAATAAAATATTCATATAATAGTAATGGATAATAATAATAATAATAATAATAATAATAATAAACGTTTATTATGATTCCCTCACTCACCCTCTCTACTCCACTCTTGAATCTTCTTCCCACAACCCTCTCCGTCTGGATCTCTCTCTCTCTCTCTCTCTCTCTCTCGAAAAGAATTTGCCGTTCGAATCTTCAGCCAGCAAGAACCCTAACAAATTTTGCCCCCGTTGCAACCGTTTGATTCCCTCTGCCTCCCGACCGTTTTCATCTCCATGGGCCTATAAGTTCGGCTCCTGTGGGTGTGTGCGGGCGAGTGGAAGAATGAGAAGTCGAGCTGTGAGTGAGACAAGAGAGAGGTTCTGCTGTTGGGCTTCTATAAGCCATCACCAAGGCGTTTGTTCGGTGGTCTTGCTGCCGTGGCTGTGTGCAATTGCTGCTCCGATCACCGTGATTGTTGTCGCCGCCATTTTCCATTGCTGTTGAGCCAAAGCCGACGCCGTATCAACCCTAGCTGTGTTTAAGGATCGAGTAATCAGGCAAGTGAATCCCCTTTAATGTCATTCTTCACTCGTTTGCAAGTGAATTCCCTGTGCTGTTATTTCTCCTCTAATCGCAAGTGAATTCCCTCTGTTGTTATTTCTCCTCTAATCACAAGTGAATTCCCTCTGCTGTCATTTCTCCTCTAATTGCAAGTGAAATCCCTCTGCTGTCATTTCTCCTCTAATTGCAAGTGAAATCCCTCTGCTGTCATTTCTCCTCTAATTGCAAGTGAATCCCCTTTAATGTCATTCTTCACTCGTTTGTAAGTAATTTCCCTTGATTTTCATTTCCTTTTTTTGCTCTGCGATTAAATCCTCCTCCATTTAAATCGGCTCCTTCTCTCTCACAAATTTTCACCGATGTTGTAGAAATCGGGTTCAAAATCAAAGCATTCGCTCTCTGTTCGGTCGTATCAGGAAGTGAAACGGTAAAGATTTCGTTGGACTTTAGTTGCGTAAATGGGCATTGTTAGTGGGTATAATCATGCGTGGACATATGGGTGTACGTATTTATATGTGTATTTATTTGTCTGCAGTATATATATATATATATCGAATGGGTGTATGTATTTATATGTGTATGCGGGCAGTATATATATACCTATGTGTAGCATGAGTATACTGGCTGGATGATTCGAAC
>JAODPA010074801.1:0-29118 GCA_025585075.1 Nepenthes mirabilis
ACTTATAATCTGAATTATTTATTTTTTATTATTAATATAGCTTTTAAAATTTACTTAGACTAACTTCAGGTTCATGACTCAATGTGATATGGCCATGATGTGTCCCTAGGTCCCCGTGTTTATGCGGATTAGAGAGCCTTTGAAATCCTCACGTCTGATCGATCTCGAACGGGTTTGGTCTCCACATCTTTCAACTTGAGCCCTGCGCACTACAAACTACGAACAAGAAGTCAAATGACAGCGGGAGGTTCTTCCATCGTAAATACTTTAATACTTAAGTTAAAAATCTTTCTCATTGAATGAAGAGATACTATGTGAAGGTAAACGTGATGGGCATTGTACGGATGCTAATATGCAATGTGCAAATAATTATGAGAGGAGGCTCAGACTCCTTTAGTACACTGTAGTGAGTGGTTCTCTAAGATTGCCAGGCTAAAGCGGCAATTATAGAGGGAAGAGAGCTAGTTCTTTTTCCTCGTACTTGGGTTAGAAGCTTAGCGTGAGATGGCTCTTGAACGCTCCAAGAGTTTTTGGGATACTGGATTTCAGATTGTGGATCTTAGATTCCTCTCTCCATTGTAGAAAAAGGTCTTTGTAGGCTCTGTGGAGGAGGCTGTCAGGCGTGAAAACTTACGACAAGTGGCTTGCCTAGGTTCGCTGACCGCCGAGCACTGGCGGTGGTCAATGGTATCAATTGTCGCCTTGTGGTAGCGCAAGGACCATCGCTGGGCGTGGTTGGGACGGGCCTAGTTGACTTTTGTTGGAATTAGTTGAACTGCTCTAGGACGGCAGGTACTACAGCTCGCCAGAGTTAACTATATCTCCCATTGACGGACGTATTCTGAGCCAGCGCCACCTATGCTGCCAATTTGTAGCCGTTTCAAGAGAAGCACGGGTGGATGGCAATTGGGCGTGTGTCAGAAGCGTTTAGTGGGCTTTGCTCCAAATCTCCCGGGCCCCATCATCTGGCGGGGCCAGCTTTCTGGTCGAATTTTGTCGTTGCCGGTTGGGCCTCATTGATATTGACCCATATTTACACTAGACCCATCATTAGCCTCCTATTCCTTGGGATGGCCTACTGCCTGGCCCTAGCATGTTGGCTGATAGGCCTTGGGCTGTCAGCTCATGTGTTCTTTCTCGAGGCACACCAATCTTCAACTCCCAAGGGTGTTGCTCCTCTTTTTTGCTTCTTGTATTCTGCTTAATTTTTATTTTCTTTGTACTTGCATTGGGGCAAGCCTCATACGTAAAGAAGATTTCAATGAATAAAAGTGTTTATATTTGCCTTTATCTTTTGTGCCATTGAAATTTGATTCTTCACTTCTGCTTGGTATGACTCAGGGGATGAAGATCCCTCTTGCACCCATGCAAGCTTGGCTACTCATCCATTTTATAGGCCGAGTGGCTTGCGATTGGATTTTTCGACGGTCATCCCTAGAGTTCGTGTTCGAACTGTCAACAGAAAGGCCGGTTGGGAGCTGTTTAGGTGCTTGTGCCACTTGCATTCTTTCTCGGGTAACGGAATGCCATCGAGTGAGGTCACGTCCGTTAAGTCACCTCTGTGCATTTATTGCATTGGGAGCCACAGAGCCATCGCGTCATAATTATTTCTCTTTAAAAAGGTGTGACGTTTCAGGGTGTTGCCACATCAGAGAGTCTTGTTGGGTAGTGAGTCGTCCCATCTTTGTCAGACGACGCCGTTTCCTTCAGGGAGCTTTGCCTATTTAAACACTAAAGCTCCCTCCTTATTTTGGCATTCGTTCTCCATTCTGAGGCATTAACCTTGAGTTTGCAGTTGCTTTTTCTCTTGTTTAGCTCTAATCCTTATAATGGCTAATGAAAGGCGTGATTTTGTCCCACGGCCGCTAGTCTGGCCAGTGGGATCATCCTCTTCTTCCGAGTTTGAGCCCCCTCGAGGAATCGTGTGAGGTTCCAGATCTAAAATATAATAATTATAAGGTAATTAAAATAATAATAATTAAGATTAGGCTTAATGTACGCAAAAGATTATGTTTCGGAAGTAAAATTAGAGAAAAATCGGGTACTGCTTGTTGTTGCGTTGCCCAGCAGCACGGCGCCTGCCATGCACTCGAGTGCGATAGGCAGGCACTAAAAACACAAGGGCCGCACCGGCTACTTGCCACCGGTGCTCGAGCACGGCGCGGGCAGTGCGCCCGCGCCCGTGTCCGTGTTTGTTGCCCACCTGCGCGCCCGTGTCCGTGTTTGTTGCCCACCTGACTGGTGCTCAAAACCGAGCTAGCCGACGCAATTTTCATTTTTCGTGGAAGCAAACGCTAGAGAGAGAGAGCACGAATAATAAGAAAGAGAAGGAGGAGATCGAAGCCCACAAGTCCGAATTCGTCCAAGAGTTAGTTATAAAAGTGATAGATCAGGTCGATGCAAGTGTACTCATACCCTCTTTTTCCTCTCTTTTGATTTTTATTCATTTTCTCTCGGGTAAATTTATTCCGCTACCTACCCAAATTATGTAAAATATGGAACCCATGATTATTGCTTGAAGTAATTGTTATTAATGTCTGATTTCCACTTCAATTTACACGGTTTAGCTTCGCTATACCCTAAACCTGCGCCCAGCTCCCGTACCCCCTTCCATTTCAAATTTATGCATGTTTTTCCCTCAATTATGAATTACCCGTGTCATAAATATGTGTATCAATCGATTGGGCGTCCGAATTCCCAAGAATCGACCCGTTTGGCAAGTCCGGTAGCTTTAAATTGGCCCTGACACTGTTCATCTGAGACAATTATGAATTTTGCATGATTCTAACCTATTTAATTGTTATAAAAGCTATGTTTAATTGAATGTGTTTAATTGTAAGCTCTTGAAATATGCTTGTGTTCCGTTTGTGAAGAAAATGTGGTCCAGAAGCCTCTAAAGTTATAATTGTCTCTCGATGGTAAGAATTTCTAACCTTCCCTGTACATAATGATGTCCATGAATACAAATTGAATTGCGAGAAGATTTAAATCCGAAGGAAATATAAAAATTATACAAGTATTCACAGAAAAATTCACAATTGTTATATGATTGAAATGTTCTCCCAGATGAAAAAATATGATGAAAGAAGTATGGTGGACCTTCCCTCAAAAGAATAAAAAATTATAAAATTAGGACCATAGATTTATATTATGGAGGGTAATATCCCATGGCCTGCCATAAGTATTACAGTAAAAACTCAAGGATTATCTTAACCACATATTATAGTGGGTAATTCTCTTAGCAAGCTCTAGGACATTACTATGGAAGGACGAGGACTGTCCCTGCACCCCGAGGGTACACCTGGGGGCATATGTGATTTATTTGGCCCACCTCTAGATATATAATAGGAGCGTATGACCTTAGATCGTGAGTTGTCATGATCCTTTCCTCGTTCTCCCGCACCTATAGTTAATAAAGCTTACTAACCCTGATCCGCAAAGATTAATGTAAATCCTAAAAAGTGCATTAAACTATATTTCATATCTCCACGTATCCTCTTGTAATGCTTTCATCTCGTTTCATGTTTCATTTGAATATGTATATATATTGTTGATTATTTGTTTATAATACACTTGTTGAGCTATTAGTTCACTCATACTTCTTTCCTTCCAGATGAGTACACTCTTATGTCAGATGAGACCGAGCAGGTCGTAGGAGCAGGATAGGCCGCGAATCTTGTATTACAAAGTTTTTGAGACTTAGTTTATGATATTTTGTATATCTTGGAGTGCATTGTATTATGTTAGATACGCATATGTATATCAATGTAACTGTATTATATTGATGGCTTTGTAGCTTAATTCCGCTATATATTGATGGATGTAGTAGCTTCCGTAAGTTTTGTGGTTATATTTGGTACCTAGTGGCATCTCGTCTGAACCGGCGTCATACCCAAAGTTACGACATTGGCACCACACATTGTCCATTTATGATAGTTGGGATCCTGCGTATGTTTTGTATATCTATTGTGGATATTGTATAAGGATTTGTATAGGTTTTGTATTTGGCGGACGTCTTTTTTATAAACGGAACTCTATCAAATTTTTGATAAAAATATGGTCCGTCACAATTGATATCAGAGAAAGAGATACCTTATGATTGTTTGGATCTTATGCGGAAGCTTAGGGTAGTGAAGGCTAAGATTGAATAGGCTAATGTAGGCATAGAATGATTGAGTTAGGATAGATAGTTCTAGTTACCATAACCTGCATAACTTAGACTAGAACTAAGTTGGGACAGTAGTCTTGTTTTATTGCGTAGATTATAATGTCATAATTAGAGTCTGATCTTTCAACTAATTCGTAATTGTTCTTGTTTCAGAAGTGTCTTCGAAATTCGATCATGCCGCCTAAACATACAGGCATGCGAGGAGGTAGTCGTCCACTAGATCGGGAGGCCGAATATTTGAATCTGTTGTGTTAAATGGCGAACATCATTGAGAATATGGAGCAAAGAAGTCTCACCCCTGTTCCTACCCCGGTTTCTGTGCAGGCTTCTGTAAATTTGGGACCATCTACTTATGATCACTTCGTTCAGGAGCAAGACCCAGAGTTCTTAGGGGAACTTGACCCTGTTAAAGCAAACACATGGTTTGAAAGATTAAAGAAAGTGTTCATTGTGATTCAATATCCCAAGAAAAATCGAATTCTATTTGCATCCTACCGATTGGAGGGTGGGGCACCTCACTAGTGGTAGATGAAGAAAAGAGCCTTAGGGGTGCCTGAGAATGAGATTACTTGGTTGATATTTGAGGAAGCGTTCATGGAGAAGTATTTTCCTTCAAACCTTCATGTTTAGAAGGAGGGGGAGTTCATCCGTTTAAGACAGGGTGGTTGGACCATAGCCAAGTATGATGACAACTTTACTGAGTTATCACGGTTCGCCCTTTATATGGTCAATGATGAGGTGAAAAAGGCAAAAAAAAATTTTGCAAGGCTTGTGGGACGATATTCGCATGCAGTTTGCGACCCTCAAGCTGACGACCTTCGTGGACGTGTTGGATCATGTCCTGATCCATGAACAAGAGCTTGCTAAGGAAGAGTTTTTCAAGAAGCAGTCACCGGGCAAGTGTGGTATTAGAGCAAGTTCTGGGAGGCTGTCCAAGAAATCAAAGCAGCTGGATTCTGATAAGTGCAACAGCTAAATCTCATTGTCTTCTCAAGCTTTGGTGGACTCATGTCAGCATTGTAGAAAGGCGCATGGGAATAGGCCTTGTTATAGATCAACGGGTAGTTGTTTTAACTGTGGCTAGAAGAGACATAAGATTAGAGAATGCCCTCATCCGAAGAAGGCACTCACTTCCAAGCATGTTGTTCAAGGAAAAGCCTCTGTAATGTCCGCGAGTGAGGCCAAGGCATCAAACAATGTATTCGGTGCATTTTGATTCTGAGTCTATGCATTTATTTGTTTCTCCCCAATTTACCTATCGTCTTACATCTTCTCCCATGACTCTTGATTTTTCTTTGGTTGTATCAATGCCTATGGGATCTTCAGTCATTATTAATGTTTCCTACCCTGGGTGTGTTGTTGAGGTGAATGGGTTGCCTTCATTGTGGATTTGATTCTTCAAGATATGTATGATTTTGACATTATTCTAGGCATGGATTGACTGTCAAAGTATCATACAACAATTGACTGCTTCCATAAGAGGGTGGATTTTGCAATCCGGGAATGTGAACCTTTTCACGTTCGGGGAATTCAGAGAGTAGAAGCATCTAGTTTTATTTCGGCCTTCAAAGTTCGCCATTTGTTGAACAGTAGTTGTGAAGCCTTTCTGGCTTATGTTAGCATTGTGGAGAGTCGGGAGTTGTCTGAGAAAGATATTCCGGTTGTATGCAAATTTGAGGAGGTGTTTCCTGACAAGTTATCTGCTCTACTGCCACATCATGAAATCGAGTTCAGAATTGATCTCATGTCGAGATCGGCACCTATTTTGAGGACCCCTTATCGCATGGACCCTACTGAGTTGAAAGAGTTGAAATAGCAGTTGCAGAATTTGCTTGATATGGGTTTTATTAAATCCAGCATTTCGCAAAAGGGTACTCTAGTCCTGTTCGTGAAGAAGAAGAATGGGACCTTACAACTTTGCATGGATTATCGTGAGTTGAATAAGATCATAATAAAGAATAAATATTCATTTTTGCGGATTGATGATCTCTTCGATCAACTGCAGGGAACCCGAGTGTTCTCAAAGATCGATCTTTAGTCGGGATATCATCAGCTTTGGATTAAACTGGAAGATGTAGCGAAGATGGCATTCCAAACGCGGTATGGCCATTATGAGTTTCTCGTTATGCCGTTCAGATTGACGAATGCTCCGCGAAATTTATGGATTTGATGAATAGGGTTTTTCAGTCCTATTTAGATAAGTTTGTAGTGGTTTTCATCGATGATATCTTGGTCTATTCGCGGGTGCTATGGAGTATGAGGAGCATTTGAAGATTGTCCTCCAGACCCCTCATGGAGCACCAATTATTCGCAAAGTTGAAAAAATGCGAATTCTAGCATAAATAGGTTGTATTTTTGGGCCACGTTATTTCTAATGGAGGTGTCTTGGTAGATCCGAAAAAGGTTAAAGCTGTGATCAGTTGGGATCAACTGACGACCGTGACAGAGATCTGTAGCTTTTTGGGTATAGCTAGCTATTATCATTGATTTGTGGAGAATTTCTCTCGTATTACGTTACCTCTTACACAGTTGACGAAGAAGGAAGCTAGATTTGAATGGACCAAGGAATATGATCGTAGCTTCCGAGAGTTGAAGGATTAGTTGACTTCTGTACCGATTCTGACTCTTCGTGATGATTCTGGTTGTTTTGAGGTTTATTGCAATGCTTTTAAAGTCGGGCTTGAATGTGTTCTTATGCAAAATGGGAAGGTGGTCGCCTATGGGTCTCAAAAATTGAAGGCCCACAAGAAGAACTATCCGACCCATGATTTGGAGTTAGTCGCCGAGGTTTTTGCTTTGATGATCTGGAGGCACTACTTGTATGGCGAGAAATTTTTAATGTACTCTGATCATAAAAGTCTCAAGTATCTATTTTCACAAAATGAGTTGGATATGAGGCAACAGTGATGGATCGAGTTCCTTAAGGACTATGATTGTGAGATTTAGTATCGGTCGGGGAAAGCAAATGTGGTTACGGATGCCCTGAGTTACCAGATTAGTTTGGTGGCGACGATGCAGATTAAGAAGATGGAGATGCTGGATTATCTGAAGTCCTGTCACATCCAGCGTTACATCAAGGGCAATAGGATGATTTTATCTTTCTTACAGATGCAACCTGAGATCCTCCAAAGGATCAAGGAAGGGCAGGTGAATGATCCGTTTTTTATGGACATTATTGGTTATCTTGGTAGCAATTTTCAGATTGATTTTTGTGTTCGTGCTGACGAAGTCCTGAGAATCTGGGAGTGGTTATGTGTGCCTAACGATAAGGAGTTAAAGGAAGACATCATGAAGGAGGCACACCGAACCAGGTACACTCTCCACCCTGGAATCAACAAAATGTACCAAGATTTGAAAAAAATATTCTAGTGGAAGAACATGTGTAAGGAGATAGTTACTCTCGTTGGACGATGTCTCCTTTTCCAGCAGTTTAAGGCCGAGAGAAGGAAGCCTTCTGGATCGGTACAGCCATTGTCTATCCTGAGTTGAAAATGAAAGGACATTTCGATGGACTTTGTTTCTGGTTTACCTAGGACTTCGAGGAACCACAATACAATTTGGATTATTGTGGATTGGCTGACAAAATCTACACATTTTATTTCCATTTGAACTATGTATTCCCGTAATCGCTTGGCACAGCTATACATCAGTGAGATCGTTAGATTGCACAGTGTGCTAGCATCTATTGTGTCTGATTGTGATCCACGTTTCGTCTCTAAATTTTGGGAGAGCTTGCATCAGGAATTAGGGACAAATCTAAAATTCAATACAACATATCATCCCCAGACTGATTGTTAGTCAGAAAGGACCATTCAGATTTTGGAGGATATGCTTCAAGCCTCAGAGTTGGAGTTCGGAGGAAGTTGGGATGATCACTTGGCGCTAGCGGAGTTCACGTACAATAACAACTTCCAGGCAAGCATTGATATGGCTCCATTTGAGGCACTTTACGGTAGGAAGTGCCGATCTCTGATTCATTCAGAAGAGACTGGAGATAGATGACTCATGGGACCCGATGTGATTAAAGAGACATCAAAGAAAATTGTAATAATCGTGAAGAAGCTGAAAATTACCCAGAGTCGGCAGAAAAGCTATGCGGACCAAACAAGGTCAGAGCTTAGATTTGAGGTCGGTGATTTTATGTTCCTTAAACTTTCACCGTCAAAGGGAATCACAATGTTCGGCGTCAAAGGAAAGTTGAGGCCACGTTATATCGAACCATTTGAGATTTTGCAGAAGATGGGAGAACTGGCGTATCTATTGGCATTGCCACCAAATTTGGCCGAGGCACATAACGTCTTCCATGTATTGATGTTGAGGAAGTACGTCTATGATTTGGTGCATGTTATTGATTATGATTCCTTAGTGATCAACGAAAATTTAATGTACTTGGAGGAGCCAGTAGAGATTTCGAATCACAAGGATCAAATTTTGCGTATGAAGACGATCCCTCTCGGAAAAGCTTTATGGAGGAATCATTCCCGCAAGGAGGCGACGTGGAAGAGAGATGACGAATCCGGAAAAAGTATCCCATTTTTTCTAAGGTACGTAGATTTAATTGATTCTTAGGGTTCCTTAATTTCAAGGACGACATTTTTCAATTGGGAGAGAGTTGTGAGGTTCCGGATCTAAAACATAATAATTATAAGGTAATTAAAATAATAAAAATTAATATTAGACTTAATTTACGTGGAAGTTTATGTTTCGGAAGTAAAAGTGGAGAAAAATCGGATACTGCTTGCTGGTGATTGTCCAGCAGCATGGCACCTACCATGTGTTTGAGCACGGCAGGCAGGCGCCAAAAATAGAAGGGTCGCACCCGCTGCTCGCTGCCAATGCTCAAGCGCGGCGAGGGCAGTGCGCCCGCACCCGCTGCCCGCCTGACTAGCGCTCAAGTGCAGTCTATTTTAAAATCGAGCTGGTCGATCCGATTTTCATTTTTCGTGGAACCAAACCCTAGAGAGAGAGAGCACGAAGAACAAGAGAGAGAATGAGCAGATCAAACCCCACGAGTCCAAATTCGTCCAAGAGCTAGTTAAAAAAGTAATAGATCAGCTCAAGACAAATGTACTCATACCCTCTTTTTCCTCTCTTTTGAATTTTATTCGTTTTTTCTCTGGTAATTTTATTCCGGTACCCACCCAAATCATGTAAAGTATAGAACCCATAATTATTGCTTGAAGTAATTGTTGTTAAATGTCCGATTTTCTCTTCATTTTACATGGTTTAGCTTCGCTAAACCCTAAACCCGCGCCCAACACCCATACCCCCTTTCATTTTTAATTTATGCATGTTTTGCCCTCAATTATGAATTAACCGTGTCCTAAATATGTATATCCATCGATTGGGTGTCCGAATTCCCAAGAATCGTCCCGTTTGGCACGTCCGGAGGCTCTAAATCGGCCCTGACACTATTTATTAGAGACAATTATGAATTTTGCATGATTTTACCATATTTAATTGTTATGAAAGCTATATTTAATTTCATGTGTTTAATTGTAAGATCCGAGAAAATATGCTTATGTTCTGTTTGTGAAAGAAATATGGTCCGGAAGCCTTTATAGTTATCATTGTCTCTCGGTAGTAAGAATTTCTAACCTTCCCTTTGCTTAATGATGTCCATGCATACAAATTGAATCGTGAGAAGATTTAAATCTAAAAGAAAGATAAAAATCATACAACTATTCGAAGGAAAATCCACAATTGTTATATGATTGAATTGTTTTTCCGAATGGAGAAATTGTGATGAAAGAAGTATGGTAAATCTTCCCTCAAAATAATAGGAAATTATAAAATCAGGACCACGGATTTCTATTATGGTGTGTAATATCTCATGGCCTGCCATTAGTATTACAGTGGTAACTCAAGAATTATCCTAACCACGTATTGTAGCGGGTAATTCTCTTGGCAAGCTCTAGGACATTATTATGGAAAGACGAAGACTTCCCCTGGGCCCCGAGCGTACATGTGGGGGCATATGTGATTTATTTGGCCCACCTATGGGTAGATAATAGGACCGTATGACTTTAAATCATGAGTTTTCATGATTCTTTTCTCGTTCTCCTACACTTTTAGTTAGTAAGGCTTACTAATCCTGATCTACAAAAATTAATTTAAATCCTAAAAAGTGTATTAAATTATGTTTCAAATCTCCACGTATCCTCTTGTAATGCTTTCATCTCGTTTCATGTTTCGTTTGAATATATATATATATATGTTATCGATTATTGATTTATGATGCATTTGTTGAGTTGTTAGCTCACCCTTATTTCTTCTTTTCTTCCAGATGAGCACGCTCTTATACCAGATGAAACCGAGTAGGTCATAGGAGCAGGATAGGCCATAGATCTTGCCTTGAAGAGTCTTTGGGACTTAATTTATGATATTTAATATGTCTTGGAGTACATTGTATTATGTTGGATACGCATATCTATATCGATGTAACTGTATTATATTGATGGATTTGTAGCATAATTCTGCTGTATATTAATGGATGTAGTAGCTTCCATAGGTTTTATGATTATATTTGGTACCTAGTGGCATCTCTTTTGAACCGACGTCTTACCCAGAGTTATGATGTCGGTGCCACACATTGTCTATTTGTAGCAGTTGGGATCCTGTGTATGTGTTATATATGTATTGTGGATATTATACGGAGATTTGTATAGGTTTTGTATTTGGCGGACATCCGTTTTATAGACAAAACTCTACCAAATTTTTGGTAGAAATACAGTCCGTCACAAATCGAGATGGGAGGAACAAGAGCCAAGAGGGCATGATGAGGTGGATTCCATCATAGTGGCGGCGGGAGGTTGCCACTTGGAGCCGTCAGTCCTTGGACCGATGAGGTTCCTAAGGGCGTCACCAAGCTTTGACTCTGAAGGGGCTTCTAATTCCTCTTGGCGTCGAGGGCCTGACAATGTCGGTCGATTGATCCTTCATGCACAGTGGGCAGTTAAAGAGGTTGAACATTGGATAGAGGCCGCCGCTGCTGAAGTTAGATAGAGTCAAACACTAGCAGCTTATTTCGAACAAGCATCATTGAAGTCAAAGGTAAGATCGTCACTACTAGTTGACGCCAATGCTAAAGCTTAGAGTTAGATTGCGACTTTTCATAGGGAGCTTCAGCTGTGCTGGGAGTGACTTCGAGATGAGCTCTGCACATAGACATGGGTAAAGGCTGAGCTGTAGTCAAGGATCCGCCCGGAAGAGCGGCCCCAATATCGGAGGGGCAATTCCAAGACGAGATTCACTTGAGTCGGAGGATAGCTTCTTTGGTGGTGCCTAGCTTCCCTTCGAGCTTCCTAGATTCCAAAAATGTGAGAGCTCACATGCTCTCGGAGCTGACTGAGTTCCTAGCTTCGAACCCCGCCTAGCCTGACAGGCATAGATAGTATTATTGTACTTTGAGACCACTAGCCAGACTTAACTGTAAAAAAACTTTAATTAATAAAATTTCTTTTTAATAGAATGATTAATTTGTCGTAGCATGTTGCTTTTGGACGCTGAGTGCGACACTTCTGGCCTGGAAGTCGGACGAGCTGCCACAGTCATAGTTCCAGACAACTTGCATCTTTGCATTAATTGCTTGTTGTGACGGTTGGGATTTGAAAAACAGCTGCGATGCAAGATGTGAGGCTGTGTGCCAGGCACCATGATGGGCTAACTTGGGTAAACGCACTGCACCCTACTGAAGGGACGCGTGTCATAATCATCGTTGAGGGCAACCTTTGAGTTTCTCATGCGACATCGTCTGAGGCCCTACGCGCCCGTCTATTTAAATGCTCCATTTTTCCATCATTTGCACCTTGAATTCTCATGCTTCATACGTCAATGGCAAAGAAGAAGGATCCTGCACCTCTTGCGATTCGCCAGAGAGTTGGTAAGATTAAGACAGTCCTTACAGCGAGCACCATTGCAGCTGTGCGGCCAAGTATCGCATCCCTAGTGATATGGCCTATCTCCTTCCTAGTGAGGATGGTAGAGCCTGTGCGCCTCCAAAAGGCTTTATCACCGTTTATGAGTCCCACTTAAAGGTGGGCTCCATTTTTTGGTTGCACTGGACCTGTATGGGATCCTATTGGCATTAAGTGTCCATGTGGCATGGCTTCACTCCAACGCCGTACGCTATTTAGTGTCCATGTGCGTCTTCATTCACCTCCATGGTTGCGCGTTTGGTCACCGATCAGTAAAGGTGATCTTCCGCTTTAACCAATCGTAGGACTGGATTTCCATGTCACCTTGTCCTAGCTTCTGTTTTTGCGTGGTAAACCTCGACTCCGCAAAGAACTGGAAGGTTCGCTTCTTCTTCTTGGTGGCTCCCCCTGAGTGGGATATTCCCAATGATTGGGGTTTCATAGGTGAGTATTTCATGAAGAAGGTGAGCTAGTAGGAAGTCGGAAAGGAGAAGGCGTTGACGGGCCTTATCTTGGAGGTGATTCAGACATTCTGCATCAAGGGATATTATCTAACCCCCGAGGTCTTCGTGGCCGTTAGGTGGGAATCGGCAGGCGATGCAACGATGGCCATCGCCTAGAAGGGGAAGGCCGAAGCTCTGATCATCTGAGAGCCTTCCTGCAAGTTTCCCAAGCGGCGTGACTCGTCTTCTTCCTTAGAGTTCTCCTCTAGTGAGGATATGGCGGCCCTGAAGAGGTTGAGATGGGCAGGAGGCACTTCGAGCAGGAGGGCCCTGATTTTGCCGGCTACATCGGGCCAGTCTTTCAGGTCCGTCCCGTTGTTGCCAATTAGAGCCACCCCAGCGCCGTTGAAGCCAAAATCCCAGCCACCGGAGGGAGCTGCTGGGCCTTCGTCGATTCTTGCTATCGCCTTAGCATAATACAGCGTTCCCCTTTGATTATCCACTAGTTAACGGGTTGCTGCGGGCATCAAGGAAGTGGCAGTTGGCATTGCTGAGCTTATTGAGTCAGCACCAGTGGCTATTGTTGAGATAGCGGATCTTGAACTTGATACTGAGTCGACAGATGCTCCGAAAACTGCCAACGTTTTGATTATGGGGTCGCCGACGCTTCTGGTTGTGGAACTTGAACTTGCCACGGAGGTAGGCACATCTGGGGGGGCTTCCATGAGACCTCCATCTAGCAAGGCCCTGGAGGGTGAAAGGGAGGAGGTCGCCGCGCATCCAAAGCCCACAGCCATGCCCGCACTTAGGATTGCTCCAAATTCCCCCAGTGTTGTGGAGGAACCCTTCGTCGAGGTATGACTTCTTCATCTGTCAAGTAGGGGATGTGAGTTCGCCGATCTTCTTTGTGCAATATGTTCCCACGTAGCCAGGACTCGCAAGCTTTCTATCTCTTCCCCCTTCTTGCAAAGCACAGCTGCGGTTTACCTCATCCAGATGACCCTATTTCAACAAGATGAGCTCATCTGTCAAGTCTGGGAAGAGGTCGTGCAAGCTACGGCACGGTGCCAAGAGGACGATGTAGCCGTCTTGAGACAGGAGCTGTCTGCAATGAGAGAAGATAAGACCTGGGACCTAGAAGAGATTGAACAGCAGAAGAGTGAGCTGAAGATGGCCCACAGCCATATTTCTAAGCTCTGAGTCCGAAGTGCCAGCACTAAAGTTGACTTGTGGGGCTGGATTGCTCCGGAGGAGATGTCACAAGTACTGGATGCGAGATTCTGGGATGACATACGCCTGTGCTGTCACATAGCGTCCATGGTAGTTTCGAGCATCTCTGAGGGAATTTTTTTATTCGAGGAACGATGGAGTTCGGGAAAGCTTTCTCCTAACCAAATTCTCGGAGGAGACAGGGCCTTCGCACACTTAGAGTAGCCGGACCCTTTGTACATTTTTCCTTTTAGAGCTTCACGAGTGGCTTTGTAATTCTTATTTTGAATAATCAATGATATATGTTCTTTCTATCCGCCCGCGTTGTTGTCTATCGCTGCTTCTGTGTGTTGTTGTTTCTTTCACCATGTCGGCTAAGCCATTTTGCTATTGTCGTCGTGGCTTGCTTTGGGAGCCATTCACGCTATACTCATTCTAGGTGGAGGATATCATTGCATTTCAAGCTTAGTGGGGTGCTCTGTCCAATGGATTAGAAATTGCCACATGCCTAAGGTGGAGTCTCGCAAGGGCCAGCTGGGTTTTGAAGCCACAATAACCAGACTCAGGGTCTTAGGCCATCGTCCACACAATACTGTTTTGGTGCTCAGACCCAATCAGAGCGTCGTTGCTTATGTGTGCATGGTCCTAGCCTATCGACCGTCATTGACTGAGAGACTCTCTTCTTCGGAAGAAGATCACCACACGCTTGCCATTTAGGCCCTCTAAGGTTTTAGCAACCATCTTATCAGGAGCTTCTGGTGCCCCCAAGCCTAATTGTTTGACCGCGAGTGGGTCGCTTGGCACAAGGCCAAGGTTTTTCAGCAGCTAAAAGGACCTTTTTGCATGTAGCTAAAGTTCAGAGTTTGACCGCGTGTGTGCCACTCGGCACTCGTCTGAGGTTTTTTGGCCACTAAAGGGCATTTCAGCACAGAGCCGAAAATCTGAGTTTGACTACGTGTTGGCCTCTTCGACAGGGCTAGGGTTTTTCAGCCGCTAAAGGGCCTTTCGGAGTGGAGCCAAAGCTCAGAGTTCAACCGCGTGTGGGCCACATGGCACGAGACCATGGTTTTTCTTATAGGCTGACGACTGTCGTCCTAACTTAGGGGCAGTCTAGGCCATTTTTCTTTTCAAGATGGTAGGCATGCATGCACTCACATGAACAATCAGACAGAAAAATAAAAATAACGATTTTATTAACGAAAATATGATACATGTGCAAGCACCGTAGACTATAAATGTGAACCTTACTTGGGCGTGATCGAAGATCATTGGTAGTACTTCCTGAGGTGGGTAGCATTTTAGGTCCGATTGACCAGTTTGCCGTCCTGAGTACACAGTTTGTACACCCAATTCAGGAAGATCGCCAAGACAATGAATGGTCCCTCCTAGTTTGGGGAGAGTTTGTTCCTATAAGCAATCTTGCCTGTCACTTCTACACTTCGTAGGACTAAATCCCCAACCTTAAGCGGACGAGCCTCACCCACTTGTTGTAGTTTCGATCAATGCTGCAACGTACCGATTTTTTTAATATCATAGTTATAGATAATCGGGTTAATATAATTAAAATTAGGTTTAATCCTTGTAAAAAATTAGGTTTCAGAAGTCGTAGGAGGTCTCGGCTTGGGGCGCTCATCGAGCGGCGCTGCCTGGCCGGAGTGCGTCATTTTTTTGACTTTCCCACGCGAATAAGAGAGAGAGAGAGGAAGAAGAGAGAGAGAGAGGAGAGATCAAAGCTCTTGAGATGGAATCCAGCTTGGAGTTAGTTGGAGAAGTGATAGATCAGGTCGAAGCAAATGCACCCATACTCTCCTCTTTTATTTTCTTATACTTTTATTTTGCTTTCTTCAGGCATCTTTGTTTCGATACCCGATTAAGTTTATATTTTGTGTTACCTATGACTTGGGCACGGGAATTTATTAATATGTTATCCAATTTATCATTTTTTCACGATTTTGTGCATCCCAAAACCCTAACCCACGCCTGGTTTTGTTTAACTGATTATTGAGTTTTTATACATGATTTAGCTTTAGATAATGAAAATCAATATCTTGAATATGGTTATTTACCGATTGGGTGTCCGATTTTTCAAGTTTTGTCCAATTTTGTATATACGGGCCCCTAAAACTGCACCTGGCATTGTTCAACCAAAAACTTTGAAACTTTTTGCATGATTTTACTTTATTTAATTGGTATTTAAATTACACATAATTGTATATACTCAATTGTATATTCTGAAAATATTATTGTGAACAGTTTGTAAAGAAATTATTATTCGAAAGTTCTAAAGTTATGTTTTTCCCGATGTGGTAAGAATTTTCTAGTTGTTCCAAAGTATCATGTCAAATTATGTACATGTTTAAAGTCACGGGAAGACTTATGCCTATAAAAAATGATTATCTGTTTCTGTAAATAAAAATTATACAAGATATGTAAGTATACGAAGGGAATGCAACAATTTAATATACGTATGATTCATTCTCGCGGAGTGAGAACTTTGTTAAAGAAGTTTGGTGGACTTTTCCTTAAAGAATAAGAAATCGTAAAACCTAGACCACGATTTTATATTTTAGAGGGTATTATTCCCTGGCATGCCATATATATTATAGTAAAAACTCAGAAATTATCCTGGCTGTGCATTATAGCGGGTGATATTCTTTGGCATGCTTTAGAATATTACTGTAGCAAATCAAGGAATTGCTCCTGGACCACGGGAGATGCTCTGGTGGTATATCTATTATCTGTTTCTAATCCTAGGCATCAAGCACCGTCCGCCTCGGGATGTTAAAGTTGCGTGGGTAGAATATCTATTATCTGTTTTCTAGCCTTAGGTATCGGGCACCATCTACCACGGGACGTTAAAGTTATGTGGATAGTTAGTACCTTAGAATGTGTGGGGACATACATATTTCTTTTCTTGATTTGTTTACACCGTTAGTTGGTAAGACATACCAACCCTAGTCCACAAAATAAAGAAGTTATGCATGTTGCAGAACCTAAAGAAAGACAAGTAAATTATGGAAGATAAATATATTTTAGAAAGTGTATCTAATCATGATTTATATTTTCACATCCTCATCATACTCATATATCCCTCTTCTACTTTATTTTGCATATATTATTTGTTTTCTTTGATTATATTACACTTGCTAAGCATTTGACTCACCCTTACTGTTTTCCTTGCCTCCAAATGAGTCCGATCTTATCCCAGATAGGATGAAGTTGAGGATTAAAAGTCGGCTAGGCATGAAGATCTTGAGGATAGCATGAGGATTTAGTTCTGTGGTCTTTGTACTATTATGTAGTACCTTTGTATATTTTGTGAAGGATTTATATATTGATGTAGTTATATGTTTGATGATGTACATGTAGTGTAGCTCCCACTATATTTGATGGTTGTAAATACTTTTGTAGGTTTTTATGATTTGTATAGGTATCTAGTGGCATTTTATCTAGGCCAACGTCATACCCAAAGTTATGACATTAATACCGCATGTAGTTGGTGGCTTATGGATCATGTGTTTTGTGTATTTGTTTGGAAGTCATTTTTCTGTTGAAACTCTATCGAATTTCAATTAGAAAAACATGATCCATCACAATTGGTATCAGAGAAAAAGATGCCTTAGGTTTGATCTGAGTCTTATGCGAAAACTTAGGCTAAAGTAAGATAGATCGAATAAATAGATAAAGGCGTAGAATGATTAAAATGGATTGGATGGTTCTAATTGTCCTAATTTGTATGACTTAGGCTAAAACAAAGTCATAAATTATTGGGTAAGTTGGGTTGTCTAGCTTACACTGTTTTAGTTAGTGTCTAAGTTATAAACTAACTTATATTATTTTTGTTTCAGAAAGAATGGTTGTAGTTGATCATGCCACCTAGACGAAGGTTAACATGTAGAGGTAGTCAACCACATGATAGAGATGCCAAGTATCTGAATCTGATGAGTTAGAAGGTGAGACTTGAAAGTCTTGGAGAATATAGTTCAGGAGAGAATCGAGAAAAAGGATGTTGAAGAAGAATACCTTAAAGATTAATTTAGGTTAATCTTGATTCAAGGACTAGGATTGGGGATGCTTGAATAGTATGGAAAGTGGGTTGAATAAAGTGGAATCGATGACTCGAGGTCTGGATGACCTGGAGTAGATTTTTGGTGTTAGTAAATTCTAGGATGATCGATTTGTGATCGATTTAACAATAATCTAGTGTCTGGATTCTGTGAGGTATAGATCTTGTAGAAGTTAAAATATAGATCCTCAGAGTTGAAGTAGTGATTGCGGCGACCCAATGTCTGGGAGGAGATGAGGTAGTGTCTACCTCATATAAAATAGGAGGCGAAGCCAACCTTGGTTGATTGATGAGAAAAGAATCATAAGTCAGGAGGATAAAGAGATATGATGGAATATGTCTGTGAATGCTTTTATGGACCATTATTATTCTTGACAAGTTTTGGGTGTATAATTCTAGTTGTGGACGGTTCGATCACATGATCAAAGATTGTCCTTATCCATGGGTCCAACAGTGAAGAAATCCAATGCCTTAGATCAGGGTTTTTCAGTGATGGCTTGAGGTGTAGAGTGTCGTCTACAGTGATGGAATGTAAAATTCATGAATTCGATATTGTAGCGCACGTATCATTTTGGGATCCCGAATCGATATTTTCATTTGTGATTCCTAAGTTTATTAGTTTATTTAAGGATCTAGGCTTAATACTAGTGGTATCAAGGTCTACGATATTTTCTTAGGTCCATAAATATAATTGGTTGGGCTGAATTGATTTATTTTGAGGTATTAAACTTTAATCTAATTTTGGTGATAAATTAGTTGGTGAGTCACCATGTCGGTATGGATTGTGTTGGTAAGGGTATTATACCTTACGATCGGGTTGTAGAAATTTGAGAATTTCTGAGAATTTTGGTTGTTCGGGAGATGAATGTTTGATGAGTGGATACTGTGAATGAATAGGTGAATCATTCGATCTTTTGCCAAAGTTTGGGGTTCTTTAGGGTCGGTCTGTATCCAAAGTATCGTGAATTGTGGATGATTGAGAGTTGTGCCTATGGCAGCATTCAAGATAGGGATACAGCCATTGCAAGTTCCAATATTGCCATTTGGGTTCATAGGTTCGTTGGTATTTATGTGAATTTCATAGAAGGGATCTTTCAGCCATACTTAGGTCAATTTTGTGGAGGCCTCATTAAGGGATTCATAGGATCATGGGGATGTATGAACTCTATTTGAGGATGGTATCATGGATTAGAAAGGTCGTTAGTCGTGTGCTCACTTGGGTAGAAGGTTGGTTTGATTCAAAATAGTATTATGTTAGACATGTAATTCCTTCGATAGCGTAAATGTAGTCTCGAAGAATTTGGGCGATTTCTCTTTTGGGAGAGGCGGATTGAGGTCGTGGAAGTATATGGTTATCTTGGGTCTAGATGAACCCAGTAAGATAACCGTTAAGTGTTCTTCAAGGTTACATAACATCCGTAGAGTGTTTGACTTGGGAGCGATCGGTAATCGTCGAAGTGAGATATGGGAGGATAGTCCTCAAGGAATGGAGGATAATTCTCGACCATGTCATCGAGTTGATCCCTGATAGATCAAGTAAATTGTCGTAAATGTGGTGCTTTTGAGGAAAATTTAGGACTACGTTTTTCCTACAACATACGTGGGTGGTTGCCCTTGGATAAGTGGGAAAGAAGTCCATGATCAGAGTTACTCCACCCGTAGTTTTGAGTTAGTAATTGAGGTCTCTTCTTTAAGGACTTGTAGGTGTTGCTTTTGGAGTTGGTTATTGTCTAATAATTTTAGGAGTCTGAATAGTTGTGGCTTCTAGAGAGTGAACCTATTTAAGAAATTGTAAAGATGAACCTTAGTGTCTTTTAAGGAAACAAGACATTAGTGCTGTAATTGATATTGGAAGTCTTTAAACTTAATATGTTTTTGATGCTTCATAAGAGATGTAAAAAGGAGCCGCGAGTAGGTTCAATTATTTGGGTTAATGGGACGTCGTGCTCTTGATTTGGGAGACAAAATCGTATTCGAAGTATTGAAACTATAAAATTATGAGATGAGAAGTTCTTACGGTTTTGCTTTGGGGTTGTTAGAACGGCAATGATTTTTGGGTGTATGAATAATTGTGGATTATCTTTCGAAGACGCCCCATTTATCGCAAATTTGGGTAATGCACGCAGGTCAAATAGGTTGGCTCATTGGTATGCCAGTGAGATAATAAGTTTGCTGAGTATTTAGGTTTTAAGACCAAGGTAGTGATTTGAGGTTGTGCCGAATTTTTGGATGATCGTCTCAATTGTGTTTCCTAAGTTAATCGTAATTGGAGGATTAAGGACCTTACCTTAGCTGTGTTGATATCTTTGGAATTTTTCTTAGGCCTATAGCTATCACGTAACCTTAGCGTCCAATATGGATCCATTGAATTCGAGTTGCTAGAGGATTTTTTACACGGTAGTGAATGGTTAATTAGAGTTGCGAAGTGGAGTTGTGGTCCGTGTATTTGAAGGTTTAGTTTGAAATTTGAAGTGATCTATTATTTTTAAGGCTTGGGATGAGCTGAAGTAGGAATTCATTCGTCCGTTTAAGATCTTGAATTAAGTCGGAAAAATAATCAATAAACTTGAGTTACATCTAATTTGTTGGATTTTCATGAAATCTCCCTTACATCGATGGTTGAGGAAAGTATTTGATCGAATTAAGCCTTTCTGGGGAATTTGGAATTTGTCTTGTGATATGTTCCAACCTAGATTTAGATAAGAAACATTAGATATTAGGAATTAGGGTTATCCATCTGGTCGGGGTTTTCTCGAAATGATCATTCTTGCAAGGTTGTTTCAGCAAAATGTTAGCTGGAATCTGAAAGGACTTTTTTTATTGTTAAATTTTGAGGTTCGTTTAATTTTGAGGATAAAATTTTTATAAATGGGAGAGAATAATAATATACCGATTTTTAAATATCGTAATTACGGATAATTAGGTTAATATAATCAAGATTATGCTTAATCCATGTGAGAAATTAGGTTTCGGAAGCAGTAGGAGGTCCTAGCTTGGGGTGCCCACCGGGCACCTCGGTCGGCACCGTGGGCACCCAAAGCAGCGTTGCAGCGCTTGTCTGGCGCTCGAGCGGCCGGGACAGGCACTAATCTACGCGTGAGAGCGCCCACTGGACGCTAGTCGGCACTCAAACGCCAGCCTAAGATATAAAAACCACGAGGGTTTTGTTTCCGACATTTTTTCAGCCTTCCCATGCGAAGAAGAGAGAGAGAGAGGGAGAAGAGAGAAAGAGGAGAGATCAAAGCTCTCAGGATGGAATCCGACTTGGAGCTAGTTGGAGAAGCAATATATCAGGTCGTGGCAAGTACACCCATATCTCTTCTTTTATTTTTTTACACTTTTATTTTATTTTCTTCAAGTATCATCGTTTTGATACCGGATTAAATTTATATTTTATATTACCTATGACTTGTGCACAGGAATTTATCAATATGTTATCTGATTCATCGTTTTCGCGTAGTTTTATACATCCCAAAACCCAAACCCGTGCCTAAACCTCGTTTAATCAATTATTTTGAGTTTTATACATGATTTGGCTTTAGATAATGAAAATACATATCTTGAATATGATTATTTGCCAATTGTGTGTTTGATTTTCTAAATTTTATCCGGTTTTGTACATACGAGACCCTAAAACCACACCTAGCACTGTTCACCCGATAAATTTGAAAATTTTTCCATGATTCCACTTTCTTTAATTGGTATTTAAATTACATATAATTATATATGCTTAATTGTATATTCCAAAAATATTATTGTAAACCGTTTGTGAAGGAATTGTCATTCGAAAATTCTAAAGTTACGTTTGCCCCTATGCGGTAAGGATTTTCTAGTTTTTTTAAAGTATCATGTTAAATTATACATATATTTAAAATCACGTGAAGACGTAAACCCACAAAAAATGATTATCTATATTTGTATATAATAATTGTACAAGATATGTAAGTATACAAAGGGAATGCCGCAATTTGATATACGTATGATTCGTTCTACCAGAATGAGAACTTTATTTAAAAAGTTTGGAAGACTTTCCCTTAAAGAATAAGAAATTGTGAATTCTGGATAACAGATTTATATTTCAGATGGTAGTATTCCCTGGCATGTCATAAATATTACAGTGAAAACTCAATGATTATCCTGACCGTGTATTGTAGCGATTAATATTCTTTGGCATGCCTTAGAATATTACTGTGGCAAATCGAGGAATTGCTCCTGGATCACGGGAGATACTCTGGTGGTGTATCTATTATCTGTTTCTGGCCCTAGGCATCGGGTACCATCTGCCACAGGATGTTAAAGTTACATAGGTAGCATATCTATTATCTATTTTCTGGCTCTGGGTATCGGGCACCATCTGCCACGGGACATTAAAGTTACGTGGGTAGTTAACACCTTAAAATGTGGGGACATACACATTCCTTTTCTCGATTTATTTATACCATTTGCTGGTTAGGCCTACCGGCCCTGGTCTATAAAGTAAAGAAATTGTACATATTTTAGAACTTAAAAAAAGGTAAGTAAATAAGGGAAGATAAATATATTCTGAAAAGTGCATCTAATCATTATTTATGATTTTGCATCCTCATCATGCTCATATATCCCTCTTCTACTTTATTTTATATATATTATTTATTATCTTTGATTATATTACACTTGTTGAGTATTTGGCTTACCCTTACTATTTTTTTACCTCCAAATGAGTAAAAACTTATACCCGATAGGGTGGGATAGAGGATTAAAAGCCAGTTAGGTATTAAGATCTTAAGGATAGCTTGAGGACTTAATTCTGTGATCTTTGTACCATTATGTAGTACATTTATATATTTTGTGGAGGATTTGTATATTGATATAGTTGTATATCTGATGATGTATATGTAGTGTAACTTCAGCTATATTTGATGGTTGTAAATATTTCTGCAGTTTTTTATAATTTGTATAGGCACCTAGTAGTATCTTATCTGATCCAACGTCATACCCAGAGTTATGACGTTGGTGTCGCGTAAAGTTGGTGGCTCATGAATCCTATGTTTTGTGTATTAGGGATTATGTGGTTATTGTTCGGGGATCTGTGTAGATTTTGTATTTATTTGGCGGCCGTTTTTCTGTCAGAACTCTACCGGATTTCGGTTAAAAAACGTGGTCCGTCATAGATGTGCTACTGATAGGCCGCTATCCTTAAGTGTGCCACGTCATGGGTTTTCAGGTGCAGATCTAGGTGCTCACTGAGCCGCTGGGAGTTGCTGACATGGTCAAAGCACTCAATCCACAAACTGGGCAGCCCGATCTCAACGGGGACAACCGCTTCAACCCTGTAGTATAGAGTAAATGGCATCTCCGGTGTCGGTTCTCACGGCGTTGTTCGATATGACCATAGCACAAATGGTAATTCATCTGCCCAGGAGCCCCCTGCATCTTCAAGCTTGGTCTTCAGCCCGTGC
The DNA here is from genome assembly GCA_025585075.1 of Nepenthes mirabilis. Taxonomy (NCBI): domain Eukaryota; kingdom Viridiplantae; phylum Streptophyta; class Magnoliopsida; order Caryophyllales; family Nepenthaceae; genus Nepenthes; species Nepenthes mirabilis. The sequence goes on from JAODPA010074801.1 coordinate 23,241, forward strand.
AGCAGTGTCTAGTTGGTCACTTCGACTTGGTCGTTTACTTATAGGTATGCCACGGACGTGTGGACCAGTCTAATGCGCAAGCTCATGCAATACTTGGTAAATTGCTTGCCAGTGAATTGGGATCCGTTGTTGGTCACTATGATCTCGGGAATCCCAAATCAACAAACAATACTCTGATGGACGAAATATGTTGTTTTCTTCTCGGTTATGAGTGCCAGGGGAGTGGCCTTAACCCACTTAGTGAAATAGTCAATACCGACAGTGGGAGATTTTCTTTGTCCGGTCGCCAAAAGCACGGGCCCAAGGACATTGAGCCTGCATTGCGCAAATGACCATGGAGCCTATAGGCTTTTCAACTCTGTGTGCAACTGGTGGTTTATAAATCAGTGGACCTAGCAGCTCTCGCACCTTCTAACGAAATCCATGACATCTCGCTTCATTGTGAGTCAGTACAAACTTTGTCGCGTGATCTTGAATGCGAGGTTCTTTTATCTGATGTGTGAGGCACATACGCCGAGGTGCACCTCCCCCAGTGCGTCTTTGGCTTCTTCAGGCGAGAGACATTTTAGGTAAGAGGTCAAGTATCCTCGCCGGTATAATCTCCCATCGATGATTGCATACCAATTGGCAATCTTCTTTATACGCTTGGCATTCTCTGGGTTCTCTAGTAGCGTTTTATTCGTCAAGTACTTTCGGAATGGAATCATCCAATTGTCACCTTCGGCCACCTACAGCATCCCGCGCTCTAGGTCATCAATGCTGGGTGCGGCATGGACTTTCTGCATGCTTCTGGCGTACTGTTCCTAAGAGCCCGTTGCTGCTACTCTAGCTAGCTAGCTTACTTTCAATTTCTCTACCCTTGGGATGTGCACGATCTCAACCTTCTCAAACGCTTGGACTTGAGCCCTTGCCTTGGCCAAGTACTTGGCTAGCTATGGGTTTAACACTTCAAAAGTTCCCTAGAATTGGTTGACCACCAACTCTGAGCCGCTATAGATGACCAATGCCTTTGCTAAGCACTCCTTGACTAACCTGAGCCCCACGAGGGCTTTGTATCCTGCGACGTTATTGGTCACTGGGAATCCAAGTGCTGGTGAGTATTTTATCTCCAAGCCATCCTGAGTCCCAAGAACGATGCCAGCCCCACTGCCTTCCTGTGTAGCTGATCCATCAACGTGCAGTGTCCATATCAGGGTGCTCGTGTTGCTTGCGCCATTGACCTGATCTGGGGCATCGAGAGCAAGGGTCGTTGTTTTAACTACGAAGTCCACTCGTGTTTGGCCCTTCAAGGCCGACCGAGGATGAAACTACACGTCGAACTCGTCCAACTCTATGGTCCACTTGACCAGGCACTCGAATGTCTCTGATTTTCGTAGGATTCCCTTGAGCAGTTGGTCAATCAGCATGATGATGCGATAGGCCTGAAAGTAAGGCCGAAACTTTCTGGCAAAGTAGATGAGGGCCAAAGTTGTCCTTTCGGTGTGAGGATAGTGGAACTCCGTGTCTGTTAGTTCCTTACTTACGTAGTACACGAGTCACTGCACGTCTCCCTATTAATGAATATTGACCGAGTTCAGAGTCATGTTTGACACCACTAGATAGAAGTACAGGTCTTCACCCTCTGAAGGTGAGGTCAGTAGTGGAGGGTTGGAGAATTATTCTTTGAGCTCATGGAATACAGACTCGCACTCGATGGTTCATTGGAATCCCATTGCCTTCATCTCTCTCAGGACCTTGAAGAACGACAGGTACTTCTCTGTCGATTTAGTTAAAAACCACGAGAGGGCAGCAATCCTACCTGTGAGCTTTTGGACCTCCTTCACAGTCCATGGCGGGCTCATGTCAAGGATGGCTCTTATCTTCATTGGGTTCACTTTGATGCTGCACTAGAATACTATGAAGCCTAAGAATTTTTCAAATGTCACCCCGAATAGACACTTGGCCAGGTTGTAGCAATAGGTTCCCTGGTCGGTCATAAAAGATATATACTCCTTGTCGTCTGGGCTCATCCTTATCTGGATGTAGTCTGAGTTGGCATCCATGAAGATCAGGAACTCGTGCCCGGACGTGGAGTCCACTAGTTGATCGATTCTCGACAACGGGAAGCTGTCCTTCGGGTAAGCTTTGTTCACGTCAATAAAATCAATTCACATTCACTATTTGTTGTTGCTCTTCTTTACAAGGACAATGTTTGGCAGCTAACCCAGGTATTGGACCTCCCTTTTAAATCTTACGTCGAGCAATTTCTCCAATTCCTCCCTTATTGCGATTAGCTTTTCGACAAAGTAGTTCCTGCGTTTCTGCCACATAGATTTGTGATCGAGATAGAGGTTCAATTTGTGGACCATTACTCCGATTAGTATTTCAGAAATATCTACAGGAGTGCATGCAAAGATGTTGGACTTCTGCTTGAGGAAGTTCACAAACTGATCGCATGCCAGTGTTGAAAGGGAGCTGCCAACGTGTTCGCATTTTTTCAGTTTGTTGGGGTCCAAGGGGACCAACTCTGTTGATTCTCTGGATTGGGCCTGTTGTAGCGTGGATTCATCGAGCAAGTCCAGTTCCTTTGCTAGCCGACTGAAAGTAGCTAGGGTGACCTGAGACAAGTAGTACGTCCGTCCCATCATCTGGTCGCCCAGCGCCTCTCCTACCCCATACAAAGTCGGGAACTTGATCTTTAAGTGAATGATCGACGTCACCACACCGAAGGTAGTCAAGAATGGTTGGCCCAAAATTAATTTGTAAACCGAGAGCAAGTTGACAACTAGGAACTTCATCGCTCGCGTGGCCGTACATGGGTGAGTTCCCATCGTGACTTCGAGCTGGACTTCTCCTTACACGGGTACTGGCTCATTATCTAGACCGTACAGAGGGTACTCGGCTGCTCTCATCTGGCTCTTTTTTATCCTAAGTTTAAAAAATGTATCAAGATACAGCAAATTATGAGAGTTTCAATTATCGATAAAAACTCATTTCAGCTAGTAGTCTAATGTATCATTTGAAATGATGACAGATACAACAAGAGGGTCGAAATGTGGGGATATTACATGAGCCATATCGTCATTGCTAAAACTAATGATATCAGCCCTAACCCCTAACCTCGCTCTCTTGCTACTAGATGCGGCCTTGGGTTAATCCTAGCCAAAACTCTAGGCTGACCTACTCGAAATCATGCTGATAACACTGACAGCGACACGATTCCTTAGTTTCTCTCTAGCCTCATCGATAGATGCCTCGGGGGCCTACCCCAGGCTTCTTAGGAACAGTGTGAGGTGCCTCCGTAGATCAGGTCTTCAATCTCTTTCTGCAGGGTACAGTAATCTTCAGTAGTGTGTCCCAGAGACCGGTGAAAATGTCAATATTTAGTTTGATCTCCAGCCTCTGGGTTCTTCGGTGCCTTCGGCCAGTGCAAAAACTTCTCGTCTCATATCTGCATCAAAATATTTGAGCGGGTGTTGTTCAAAGGCTTCAGGGCCAAGGGTCTAAACTCCCTTGGACACTTAGCTTAGATCGTGGCTACTTACGAGGTTCCCGGGTGGGATCATCATCTTCGTTTCTCTTCTTTCCCACAGTTGGACCTTCCCGTTATTGGTCTGCGCGTTCGGGACGCTTCGCTTCGTTGGCCTCCTTAGCCACAATGTAGGCCAGAATGATGGCCTTTGCTTCCCAAAAGGTCTAAGGGTACTGATGCGCTAAGTGCTTAAAGAACCCCCCAACTGCCAACATGGCAATGAAGGCACTCAACTTCATCTCGTCGAAGAGTTGGGGGATTCAGTGAGCTTCTGCGATGAAGCGACTGAGGAGCTGCTTCAAGCTCTCCTTGGGCTTCTTACGGAGGCAGACGAGGTGCTAGGGTTGCTTATCCTCCCTCCTGTCAAAGGCGAACCAGTAGAGGAAGCAATCGGTGAGCTCGTTGAATGATCGAATAGTGTTGGGTAGGAGGCCGTGGAACCAAAGTCTAGTGTCCCCTTTGAGCATTAGAGGGAAGCACTGGCATATGGTGGCCTTGCTCACCCCCATGGAAAGATAGTAGTGTCTGGAAGTAGTTCAGGTAATCCATTGGATCCGTACTTCTGTCGTACACGTCCGGTGCTGGCATCTTGAACTTGAGGTAAGCAGTTGCGTCCGGATGTCCATGGCGAACAGTGACCTCCTCTGGTCAAGCACCAGTCAGCTGGCTTTCCCCTTAAACACATGCTGCCATGTCTTCTCCACCTTATCTTCTATCCGAGGGGTAGAACCGCTCCTCTTAGCATTAATGAAGTCTCCGAGCTCAGAATTCTCTTGGGGGCATGCCGGTCGTAGTGGTTGCCTGCACGGGGCGGCCACTTACTATATGAGCCCTCCCCTCTGGTCACAGGCCTCCTGTCGCTATGGGAGTTGCGAGGATTCTGCCACTCCTGGCTTTCCTCCGGCGCTTCCCTACTCGAGATGCTCCGAGCTGATATCTCGGCCCTATTGCGTGAGGTCGCCTGAGCCTTGGCGTCATCAGGCCTGGTTGTTCTTGCTGCTGGGGTCCTTGCCCCATGTCTCCTCCGTCTAGAGTTGACGTCTAGGGCCCTTGGGGAGGAGCTGTTGTCCAGTGCATGCCAACTCAAGTGCATAGTACCTGAAGCATCTGCTTCATGTCGCCCATGTTGGCTGCCAGATTGCAAATGTCTGGCTCAGACTGCTCGCTGGCACAGTTACCCACAAAGGGACATCGCCATGGGCGGTAGTGTCCCTTGCGGGTGCGCTAACCTGCGCTCTGGTATTAACCATCTTCTGACTGGGAGAATGGATGTGGTGACAGGTGGTTAAACTTTTATTGTTGTTCTCATAGACGGTGGCAACGATACATCCCTCGATTTGAGTTTTCAAACGCATTAGGGAGCTTTCAAATTTCTCGCATCGGATTGATCTCGAACGAGTCTAGTTTTCGCATCCTTCAACCTGAGCTCTGTGCAACACAAACTACGAACAAGATGTCAGAGGACGGTGAGAGATTTTTCCATCGTAAACACTCCGACACTTAAGTTATAAATCTTTCCAAAAAATTGAAAAGATACAAGTATGAAGGTAAACGTAATGGGGATTGCACGGATGTTAATATGCAATGAGTGCGAATGATTATAAGAGGAGGCTTGGGCTCCTTAAATACTCTACAGTGAGTGGCTCACTAAGATTGTCGGGCTGAAGCGGCGGTTACGGAGGTAAAAGAGCTAGTTCTTTTTCCTCGTACTTGGGTTCAAAGCTTAATGCGAGATGGCTCTTGAACGCTCAGAGAGTTTTTGGGATGCTGGATTTTAGATCATGGATCTTAGATTCCTTTCTTCATTGTAAGAGAAAGTATTTGTAGGCACTGTGGAGGAGGCTATCAAGCATAGGAACTTGCGACAGGTAGCCTGCCTGGGTTTGTCGACTGCTAAGTGCTGGCAGTGGTCAGTAGTGTCAGTCATTGCCTTGTGGTGGAACGAGGACCATCACCAGGCGTGGTCGACACAGATTTGGTTGACTTTTGTTGGGATTGGTTGAACTGTTGTAGAATGATGGACGTTGCAGCTCGCAAGAGTTGACCTCATCTCTCATTGGTTGACTTATTCTGAGCCGGCACCTCCTACATTGCCAGTTTGTAGCAGTTTCAAGAGAGGCGCGGATAGATTATGATTGAGCGTGTGTCAGAAGCGTTTAGTGGGCCTTATTCTAAATCTCTGGGGCCCCATCGCCTAGCAGGGCTAGCCTGCAAGTTGGACCTTGTCGTTGCCAATTGGCCTCATTGATGTCGGCCCATATTCATACTAGAACCATGAGGCCAATAAAAAAAATTCGTGGTCTCTACCCCTCTAAAAAATGAGATTAATTTAACTTATTTTAATTATAGCCGCTTAATTAAATATTA